>JAQIWP010002213.1:0-11713 GCA_034695525.1 Euzetes globulus
CTCTCTCTCTCTCTCTCTCTCTCTCCCTCCCTCTCTCTCCCTCTCTCCCCTTCTCACACCTGTTTGTAAATTAAAAACAACAATTCCTGAACTGCAGAGAAAAGGACTGGTATTTAATGAAATTTTTATTTTGCTTTTCTTGAATTAACAATACTATTGAGAGTTTGGTAAAGCACTGGACGTAAATGACTGGAATTTGTTATCATTCAACGAGTTTTAGCAAAGATTAATCTTCGCTTTATGTTTAATGAGTGGACAGTTGTATGAATTCTCACCTGCTTTGGTGGAGAGGCAGCACCTAATACTAATGGGCGTAAATTATAGCTATGCCTATACTTACCTTACCTTATACTTAGCTTAACTTATACTTAGCTCACAACAAGTATGTTAGACGCGGACCACCGCCACGAACAGACTATGGTGGGCACAGAACACACACTACAACATACATATACTAACCATTATAGCGCAACCATTGCTTAGATAGACTTTTTTGTGATCGAACTGGTATTACAGTATTTTAACAATTATTTAGCCGAAGAGAAGCTAAGTATAAGTTAAACCAAGGCTCAGGCAAAAGGAGAAGTATAATTTATGCCCATTATTGCCATCGCCTCAGGTGATAGCGATGCACCAAAAAAGTAACTGTGGTCACCCTGAGCTAGCGGGAGGGTGCAAATTACAATGTGTTCTGCGCTCTTCCCAAACGCTCCACACTTTGGGACTCCTCAACAAAAGTCTGTTGAACTTCCATCCAATGTATCCAATCTTCGCATTGTTTGCATTCAGATCCTTGTATATAGTCTTCACATCAAATTTTCAATCAAATCGTCAAAATTTATAATTATTTTTACTCAAAATCAAAGCTCATTCTGTGCTAAGTTTTTTGCTCTATACCAATGCTCAGACAAATCAGCAAATATTTGTTATATTTTCTTTAAATGTCGGACAATAAACTTAATTAGTTTTATTCAATTTATGAATTTAGAAAACAGTTGTTGAAAGGATCAATTGGAAATAATAGAAGTATTTGTGAATGGTCCAATTTACTAGAATTCAATTAATTTGCTCATTCGCAACGAGGAGATTAGTGAATATCCATTACAATTGCATGGAATGCATTTATTGTGAGTTTGGTTATTTGCAAAGGCAGTGGCGGCTCAACAGTTAAAACTCTTTTCATAGTTTAATTGGATTCCTAATGATCTGACAATACAATTATGGAAACTAATCACAATCACAATAATAATAGAATAGATAAGAGTGCAATAGGGAGAGGATTGGTAGCAAATATTTACGAGTAGTGTAGCGCACAATACTTGACAATTGTATTGAAATTGGAGTTCCAGCTCTGAAGTGGGCAAGTCTTGCATGAAAAGCCTGAGTTACCGGTGAGAGCTTGTAAACCATTCAGGCTTGTAATCACCATTTGACAGCTTGATACCAATTTAAAGCACAGCACCAACGCACTACCTGTGCTCTTTCTCTCCCCTTTTGCCTCTTTGGTGCTGTTTGTTTGCATGCAATACATGTGCACAACCTTTTCGTGCAAACATTCTCTCCTCTCTCTATATAAACAATTTTCTATTAATATTACTTTTTGTTGAATTCATTGGCTTTTTATTTGATATTTGCCTCAAATACCGAACAAAACAAAAAATTTTATATTTTTATACGAATTACAATTTAAATGGTTAGCAGTAATAGTGTTAGTGATCGCCACCCAAACGGCGCCGCTTTTTATTGCATATAATGTCTTATGAATAGTGGTATACCTTTCCCATACAACACATAATAAAACTGGAAATCATATCTATCATTATTTTGTCTAAAATGGTCCTGAATAATAGCAATGTTCAATATTATTACCTGATATAAGATATGCATATCGTTTCGGATCACAACCACTAATATTATATAAATAATGATAAAAAATAAATAATGCTATCAATGAATGAAATGCGAATTTCAATTCAATGCCATATCATCTTATGGTTGATCACCACTTCTTTAGACTCTGTATTGCATTTCTTGCAAATGACACCAAAGAATCGTTAAATTTATTCATAACTTATTTAATGACATTTAAAACAAAATCATTTTCCTTCTAAAGAAAATATTTGGAAATTAATTAAATAAAATGATTATTCAGTGGTTTTGTATAGATTTAGCCAAAGATGAGCCATTTGAATGTTGTGGTGATCAGAGTACTGAGCACCGGTAGGTTATATATGCTGAGTGCATATCTGATAACTTATTGCTTGAGGTAAGAAAGCGTAAAACTTTTATTGTCCTAATTTTGAGACATATAAGCCAATCGCCACCCACTGTGGCATCCAATTCAAACACCCTCGCCCTCACCTGAGCTCACAGCCCCTCAACTTCACTTTGCCTCACCTGAGCTCACCTTAAGCTCGAACTCACCTCCAGTTAGACTGTGTGTTATATGTTTGGAAAGTAATCTTCACAACGGCTCACAACTGTTCCCACGGTCTCTATCACCCCATCCAAGCATTTTGCTCGACATCCCAGCAATAGATGTGCGCCAAAGCTATTGCTTTGCTTGTGCTTCAGGGCCTGAATTCCGATGATTCCTAAAAGTCAGTCTATTCGAACGGTCACTCTTTAGTGGCGTTCAAATGATAGCCCAATATTTATAGTCAGCCAAAAAATTAGTCAAAAACCGAATGACTTGTTGTGAAAGCGATGACCAAAAAAGTTGTGCTCACAAACAGAACGACAAAAAACAGTCGATTTTGGCAATTGTTTGCAGGTTGAGACCACACTCTCTTTTAGGTTAAGTGCTTAACATCCTGTTTGACATTGAATTTATTGAAAAATATATACTTTTTGCTTAACTGAACACAACTTTGGTCCACCAAATTGGTAGACCTAAGAGGAGAGGCCTATACTTTCTATTGAGTCGATATGAGCTGTTTGGCCACAAAAGACAAACAATAGCGATGTTTGAGCTGCCATTAGTGGGCAACGGCTTGTAAAACGAGCTTTTCATAGCACTGGTAAGTGAATGAGTGCTGGAATCATAGGCTCTCTCGGCTTAAAATAACAATCAGTTTTAGTTCTCCATTATGGGGTTCCCCTCAACACCAAATCCCGAAAAGGCCGCCGATCGCCAGCCTATTGACGTGTTTAGTTGGCCTCTAATCTGCCAGTGATTGGCCTTTTGTTGGCCTCTATTGTCGTCAGTTTTGACAAAAATAACACCAAATATAATATAAATTGAATGAATGAAAAGTGGTGTCAAAAGTGGTCTATCAAAACATTTGTTGAGTACACCTGTGAATCAATAAGGATTTGATTCACAGCAAAGCCATTTGTCGTGACAGCTCAAACATACCACTCAACTCAGGCCAGCTTATGCTCTAGCACTGCAGTGTCACTCAAACACCCTATTTATGACCATTCTCAAAATTCTTTCTCATTTTCTTCTTATATCAACTTTACATCTCTTTATTCATTAAAAAAAATGAATAAAAACTAAATGAATTGAAAAAATTTCGGTTAAATTTGATTCAGAAAGACTTAAATGAGATTTCAATTAAATTGTTTTCTTTTCTGTTAATAGAGGCTTAAAGAAAAGCTGAACACTTTGGCCATTTCGGTAATGAATCAATGGCCGGGAGTCAAACTTAGAGTCACTGAAGGCTGGGACGAAGAGGGTCATCATGCACTTGATTCGCTCCACTATGAGGGCAGAGCCGTTGATATAACCACAAGTGATAGAGACAGATCCAAGTATGGAATGCTGGCCAGACTGGCAGTGGAAGCCGGCTTCGATTGGGTCTACTATGAGTCCAGATTCCACATTCACTGTTCCGTCAAATCCGGTGAGTAAAGCCAGCTTTCAAAACTTGAACTTTAATCGCAAGAAAACATCTATTTATTATTTAAGTTATAAATAATAAATAATAGATTATACTAGGAAGGTAGAAGGCAAATACCAATGCAAATTGTACTTGATCATGACTTAGCAATCAAAAATAATTATTTTGGCCCAAAAGTTCGTATAAATTTATATGAATTGGGTGTCCAATCAGTGGTTTTACATGTCGTCAATTGACTCTTATAATGCAAATTCAACGCATGTATGAGTGGATCAGATTAGATATGATGTGTGCTTAACAGCACCGGTCTATCGGTGCTAAAGTAAGAGCTACACCTTTTTCTCAGATTTTCTTCAATATTAACGATAGGTTGAGAAATGTTTTCAGTGTTGGTCTCAAAATTATTGACGCATCTTATGTATTGGCCGACAGTTTATAGCCGAGCGCTTATATGTTTGCAATGCTAGTGGTTATAGTGGTGGTGGAATGGCTGGCCTTTCATGCCGTGCATCACTGGTTCACAGAACAGCATTGGTTGTAATTTTTCATTTGAGTTGCGGCTAAAGAACCAGAAATTGATTTTTGCCTTAAATTTCTTTACAAATAATTTTGTGAATCCATCAATCATTGAATGAAATACTGCCTCCTCTCTAATGGACACAAGACATGAACAACACATACAACACAAACCTGAGATACCCATGTTTTCTATCAGTGCCCAACCTGTGAACTTTGCCGGTCAGACCATCCAAGGGCTGAGCACTAGGCGGCCATTTAAATATATTTTGAGCAGATCTTTATCTATGACTCCCCACCGTTTTCGCCTAACGCTTAGAATACTTGTTATAACTATTTATTTACATCTCGTTCTTCACAAAAATTTATAAACTTTGACGAACTGTTTAATCAATTCTTGTTTTTGTTTAGAGCCTGACTTGAAATTTGTTTTGATTATTGTCTAGAAGTGTATCATTGGTCGCATAGACTATTGCCAGGGAACAGATCAGAACAGAACAGAATAGGACAGAATAGGACTTTCATTTATTTATCTGACAAATCAGACTTAAATAATCAAGAAATGTTTGAGTTGTGGACCGGTTAGTGATCTGTATTAGTCTTATCAGAATTGGTCTCTTAAATAATTATCAGTCAGTGTTTGGGAGAATAGTTTTGCCAATAATTGCCATAATAGTGATTGCGAAGGCGTGAGAAATGCCCGAACCTCTGATCTCATGGACAGGGCTCTGACTAAAACTAAAAGTATGTCTGAAAGTCGTTGTTGTCATATAATTGCTGTCAATAATAGCTCAGGTAATGGCGTGTGATTTGTGGGTGCATTCTTTGGTGTCTCAGGCATTGCATATATTGAACCCAAAGCTCAATATAAAGTAGTTTTGTTTTAAAAGGAAGCAAATGCTGATATGATTGTGCACTGGTCTGCTCTTGCAATATATATTCGTTTTATTTGATGAGTGATTATGGTTACCTCCCGGGTAGGAACTCAATTACCTGCCCTAAAATTTGTCCCCTTAAATTGCACAGACCTTTTGAATACCAGAGACTCAGGTATTCTTATCTTTTTTGAATGAGGAGAGTATATGAGTCCAGACTCTTATGTATTCAATTCATGTCATAATAGTTGGCAATATTTTCAGAGCCATAAGAATCACTTTTTATGACTTCGATTAACATTTTTGTTGAGAATTGCGTTTTTGAACACATTTTTAATTACATTTCCCAAAATGCTATGAAATTTATTAAACTTTTTCTTCTGATAATAAATTATCGACAAAACAGTCTTTAAGTCATTTTTATTCTATAATTACAATAGATTTGAGTCTTTAATATCTCTTATTTATGACCCGCAGAAAAATCTGAGGCCACCCGTTCTGGCGGTTGTTTCGATGGTAATAGTGAAGTCTACACCAAAGAAGGTGTGGTTCCCATCAAAGATGTCAGAATCGGCAACGAGATATTGTCGGTCAGTCCTGACGGCAGTCTGCAGTTCAGTGAAATACTTTTATTTCTGGACCGGGAGCCGAACGGAACTCGACTTTACTACGATATCGAGACCGAATCCGGCTCTAAGATAACTCTGACGCCGTCGCACCTGATATTTGTGGCCGACGACAATACAACCGAATTGAGTCGATCGATGAGTCGCGTGGAGTACGCGAAGAACGTGCAAACGGGTCAGTTCCTCTATACCTCATCCAAAGGTGATAACAAATTGATAACATCCAATGAAATGGAAAGTCTTCAGTCACGGCCACAATATGCTTACTTCGACCGCGTGGTCAGCGTTCGGACGAGAGTGGCCATTGGGGCCTACGCTCCCCTGACTCGGGCCGGAAACCTAATTGTAAATAATGTAATCGCTTCGTGTTATGCAGTGATCAGCGATCAAAGTGTAGCTCATCTGTCATTCCTTCCGATCAGACTCTTTGAGACAATTAAAGACTCGTTCGAAGAGTTCACATATTTATTGCATTTGAGAGACCGACAGTCAGACCACAATTCGGTGTCTTCTCATCAGATCGGTGTTCACTGGTATCCAAAACTGTTATATACATTATCTAAATATGTCGTGCCTTCAGATAAAATGTATTAATTTTTAATTATTTTTTTAAGAATTGTATTTCAAAATCAAATCATAGCATAGATTCATAGCAGAAATCCACTTAAAATTCATTTTGCATTCAAACTGATTGTGATTTCCAGTGAATTAGTGGCAAATCTATACTTAATGTTAGAATTACACTAATATTTCATTTTGTAAAATATATATCACTTTCAAACGACATATCATTATTCTTAATGTTAGACATTCTTATAATTCTCTTCACTTAATTTATTTTTAAACTTTTAGCTTAATTTCCAACAAATAATTTAAATAAATAAATATTGAGAACTGTTTAGCCTTTTTTTGAATAATTATCTCAAATTTAATTGAATTCTTGTTTAGAGAAAAAGTCTTTTCCTGTTTTATACTTAGTTTAAAAATTTGTAAAATAAAATATCAGACGAATAGTAGACTCTATAGAAAAAAGTTTCTTTTCGACAAAATATTGTTTCGATTAAACCGTTTGTTAAATATGATCACAACTATATTTATGAGATTTAATTATAATATTGTACTCATATATTGGAATATGAGTCGAGTTTTGCAAATAAATAAATTTGAAAAATAAGTCGAATTTGGTTCTGTTATTTGTCGTTGTTTTCACACAACGGACCCACTCCTCAAATATAATTCTCATATTACGTCAAAACTTGCCCAAAGTGTACGGTTTCCACGATTATAAAGAATTCTGGCTATAAACAACATTTATTAATAAACCAGTGGTTTTTGATATTTGCCGAATAGGATGTTGCTCAAGTTTATGGCTTATTTTCAGTTGTCTAGGTGAACAGGCAACTTGAGTTTCAAATGATTTAACCAAAACACTTTCCTCCAGCTTCTGATTACTTAAATATAAATAAATAAATGGAAATTATTTTATAATCTATTCATGGAATCAAAATCCTTTATAGAAAATTGTTTAAATTCTTAAGCACTGAAAAGTAATTAAAAATTTAATTATTATTCAAACTTTAAAAATTAAATGAGAATCTCTATCATTATTGTCTCAATTAAAGAGATGTCAAACGCAAAATATTTTGATCAGTATTTAGTTTTTCTTCTTTTATTTATAAAAAGTCTAAGATAAAAATTTTCGCTTAAATTTTAAAATTTCAACAACAATTATGAACCTGTTCAATTTAACTGACAATTCATTTGAAAATTCACTAATATTTCGCATTGTATTGTGGAAAAATCAAAAGTTATAAATAGATCAAATATTGAATACAACTAATTTAGTTTCTTTACGGAAAACAGCATAATTTTAACCCAGGCAAATTTTAATAAACACTTCTGTGAATTATTTGTTGAGATAAAATTATGCACGAATAAGGAAAAAGAGCAATCGTGAAGTATTTTGTGCAAAAATTTTATTAAATTTTGACTCAAATTATAAAACAGTTTAACAAATCGATTCTGATTTAAATGGTCAGACTCTCAACTTTCCTCAACTTCTCGTTAATCAAATTCAAGTCATTATTGGTTTAGAATAGCATAGAATTTATAGATTATGAAATATTTGAAATATATTTTAAGATTGTTTGGATTTTTGATTTTCTGTCAGATAATATCCACATTAAAAGCATTCACCCTGAATACTTCAAGTATTAAGCCCTTGAAATGATACGTGAAATTATAAATTCAATGGTTGAAAGAGTTCAAAAACATTTAATCGATATTTAATTTAATCAAAAAGTTAATATACACCGAATGGCATAATGTTCATGGTCATTCTTCATCACTTCAATCTGTCTTTCTTAACGCTTAAAGCCGTGTCCAAAATCATTCTGTCTATAAACACAACCCAAAGAAACTGAAGAGAGACTCAAAAATTCAATTAAGAATTAATGGCTTGAAATAAATTGAATGTTTTATTCACCACTTATTTAATGTTTAATGTGTCTGAAAAAACATCTTCTTATTCAACTCTTCTCCGAATAGACACTAAAACTATTCATTTGTTGAGAACTGAATTAATTATTAATATCTATAAAAATCAGTGAAACTAATGTAAACTCACAGATATTTAACACTAAACTTAACTTATTTTTATTAACCAATATTTGTTTCGGTAGAGTTTTATTAAGTTTAATACTGAGAATTTCTCAGGAAAAAATGCCAAGTTTAGGTTAAAAAATGGTTATAGACTTATAATAAGCCAATAAAAGTTCAAATTAAGAGGATTTAAAGATAGAGAAAATATACTAAAAATAGATTAATTTTGAGCTTAACTTTCTGATGAAGACATGTTTTAATTGAATGTTTAACCCGAGGATAGAGAAGAAAATAATCAACAAATCAGAAGAAAAAGAATCATAAAGATTATCTTTTGATGACTTTTTCCATTTAAGTCTTTCTTTTCGATTCTGTAACTTATGTGACATTTATTTTTTTGCAGTTTTAAACCCGTTTTTATGTTTATTTTTCCACTTCTTTTCTGATCGAAATCTATTTTTTCCCAAACAGTAAAAAAAATTTTGTGAAAACCTTTTTTGAAAAAATAGAGACCAAAAAATCAAATGAGAATAAAGAGAATGATTTCATGAAATAAAATACACATATTTTTCTAGTTTTCTATTATTTTGTTTTTTATTTCAATCAAATAGTTTTCTGTTTGGAAACAAGTTATTGAGAACTGTCTGTTAGGACTGGCATTCAATTCAGTTTTACAATAAATTTAATAATAATGAGTATAAAATTACGATTCAGTCAAACAACTTTCCAAACTGTAAGACAATGACCGCTAAAAACAGTACAAATGAGAAGAAAATAATGATTTCGAGCCTCTTCTGGTCAGACCTTCTCTCTTACTCTAAAACACCGAAATTAATTCACTGGATGTTAACGATTTCATAATCATTTTATAATTGAAATCAGGGATGCGCAATAAGGGACATTGATCTATTGGCAAAATTAAAAATACTTGTTTTCATCCAGATTTAAAGGGGCAGAATAGGGAAAGACATTCCTAGAAATTTGTTCGAATGTTCTTCTGAATCAATTAAATACAAGTCTGTTATGAATAAATATTTAATCGAAAAATACACATAAGAATGAAATAATGAAAGCATTGGCCCATAACTCACACAGCAATGGCTGTATACCTGTCCACTTTATAGGACCACTTTGCGTATCCCTGATTTTCAACACAAAAATAAAATTTTTTCTCATTTTGTTAGATGTACTGAAAGTTGAATTTTAACTAATTATTAATATAATGAATGTTAATCGACGGCACTGTTATATCTATATTAATAATCAATTATCATATAATGGCCTAAATCTGATCGCCAAAAGTTTGATGCGTTCTGACAGACGAGTGGCACAACTGTTTAAGTATATTAAATGCTTCCAAATGACAGCATTTATTCTCAGTCTTTCCTTTATTTTTATCCTTGAATTTAATTAATTGTTTTGGTTATTATCTTTTTTCTCCCAATAATTTATGTCTTCTATCATTTAGATTAAGATACTATCAAAGTTAAAGTTGAAAACTGTCTTCTTGACAAAGATTCAAGTGATCCATGTCAATTATTTATCCTAATGGAATTAAATTAATGTTTGTTCTCTCAATTGTTAAGTAATGTTAAAAAGTTTGACATTCAATGAAATAAGAGGCCAAACATATAATTATATATGTTTTGCATAGAAATATCTAATCTTATATAACAATAATTTTCTTTAATTGAATTAATTTCTATTTTATAACTTTTAATGAGTTAATAATTTATTCGAATTGTTGGAAATATTCACAAATTATATGAGTCTTCAGGTATTTATGGTAAGAATATTCGTATTATATCTTCAGTTAATCTGAAGTTCAATGAAATTATTATATAATGGATGAGAAGTTTTTTGTGCATTCGTTAGTTTAATGTAATTATCCGAAAGGATTGACTGTTAAGATCGAAAGCAGTAATGTATTGAGCATTAAATCTATGGTTTTGGCGCACATTCAACCAAATTGTCGACAAATGCCGAACCCTTTGCCTAAACGAATAATAGACTGAATGGACAGTGAGTTTAGTACTAAATACGGAGAAAACATCAGATTTTAGTCTATTATATCCAATGAAAGTCTATTAACATACAAATCGCCAAAAAAATTCGGTTCTAATATAGAAAGACAAAAGTTATGTCTGAGTTATGTTCGCCGACTAATCACTAAAACATTTTATGAATTCTTTTCATTCCAGTAATCGTTAGTTCCGGACAAACACTGAGTTTAATATTGGTTTTGTCTTTTTGCTGACATTCGTAATCTATTGGTATTTCCAGACGTTTTGTGGCTTTTATTACATAATAGTATTTCACAGTTGAGTCCATTCAAAGTGTTTCAAACAAATGATGACAATTGGAATCAATAAATTCAATATACAGTGGAAGTACTGGTGATTTGTTTTGGCCGAATTGCAGCCGTCATTCTCACAAAAGCACATATGTCCTGAGGGGCACAGACCAGACCAGAACAGATTACAATTAAAATAGGTTTTGTTGTGCACAGGCATCAGAAGCATACCGTGTCCATCGGACTCTTCCATACAGACGTGATCCACCATAAATAGATTGATCTGGATTTTTGAAGTACACGTTCGTCGTATTGACTGGTAGGCTATCAATTGATTTCAAAACTTTCACTTTTTTCAAATCAATCAAAATATCTTTGAAACAAATTTTCGTTATATTTATGGCTATCTTTAAAATAAAAAACTTTTCAGACATTAATACAAAATTCAATTAATGTCTAAAAGGATTGTTTCGTGCAATAAATAATTGAGTGCTACCACAACTATAGCTTGACTTTTGGCTTAACATTATTGCTTTGAATATTAGGCCACAGCTCAGCCTTTCAACAGATTTCTTGATTAAATCAACTGTAAAGGAATTAATGGCTGAACAGAGAATTCTTGTGTTAATAAATTAAAACTAAACAAAACATCTAGAATATTCAATGTTTCACAAAGAAAGTGATTCCAAGGCTTCAACTTTGAATATATTATCGCTTCAGTTAACACATTAACAAATTTAAAGGCGTGTCTCAAAACTAATTAAACAATTGATCGAAACACTAATTATAATAGTATTTAGAAATTGAAAGGATTGAAAGGATTGAAAGGATTGCTTCATTTAGAATCCATTATATATTAAAATAATCGATTGGCTACAAAATATCAACACAAAAGATAATCAATATATTCAACTAAAATAAAGGAACTGCAAATATCTCTGACTGTCTCTTATTGGA
>JAQIWP010002214.1:0-11710 GCA_034695525.1 Euzetes globulus
CTCTCTCTCTCTCTCTCTCTCTCTCTCTCTCTCCCTCCTCCATCAGTCACTTGCTCCTCCATCAGTCACTTGCTCCCTTTCCTCTTGCCTGCCCTATCCCTTATGTAAAACATGGCAAATGAGTAGAATATTAGCAAAAATAGAAGTTTGAGTTAATGTATACACACATTAACTTCAATAATGTGAACATTGAATTCAATGAGATTTCACTCTTCAGTGTACTTCAAGGTTTCTTCTGGATCTTTGGCTTAAGAATATTATAGGATTTTGCAATTGCAATGCAATGATACCTTTAAATACTTGAATAATACTGTGTTTTCGCTAGAGTTGTTGACTGACAAGATGAGCTAAATATTTTAATGGCCTTAAGTTTTGATGAATACCTACCTATGAATAATGGGATTATTGAGCCGTGAATCGAATGGATTTAATTAATTAGATTCTCATTATTTGCTTTATTCAAATAATTCTGAGTTTTGTATTCATTCGTATAAATGATATGTGTTTTGAATAAAAATTAATTCAATATGAGATTGAATGCCATTCGTTAGACAAATATCGTTAACAACTGAATGAGAATTTGATTCAAATATTAATTAAATTCCTAATTGAAAAAACTCTATGAAAATCAGAGATTAGGAAATTAAAAGAAAAATTTATCTCAACTTACAATTGTTTTCTAGTAAAGAATCTGCAATTAAATTAATAATTGATTTTTTAATCAATCTTGGACCAGTTTATAGGGTTTGCTTCACAACTATCATGTTATGATTCTTAAGTTTAAAGTAAGAACTTTCTCTTTCTTTCTCTTTCTCTCTCCTTTTGGAGAAATATAAAAAATCAATTAAAAAAAACTTCAGTCATTTACAGAGCTTTGTATCATTAAATTGCTTCTAAACATTGTTTAGAGACTATTAAATTGAAAACTAAATAAAACTAAGAGTCTATGATCTTTAAGACAAAATGAAAGCAGAGTTTATGAGGCGGATCAAAAATAAAACATCTTTCATGTTTCAGAGCTAAAAATGTATTTTTATTTTTCATGTTTGAGAAAAACTATATTCCTTTCTGGCAGTAGTTCACTGAAGAGACTGTTAGATTAGACCTGTGCCTAAAGTGTATCCTCAGCTTCTCTTTATTGGTGTTCCTATTTTGATGGGATTTTTTCTTCTGTTCAGTTGAAAAATCAATTTAACTGCAGAGAGAAATCAAATACAATAAAATTGTATCAGTGGACAAATAAATATCGATTGCTTGAATCAAATTCTTAGTCTGTGATAAAAATTGATTAAAAAATGTCTTTTTCTGTAGTCTTTTCAAATCTCTTTACAAATAACCTTTTTCATTGAGTTTGAACGGAAAAACGGTTTATTTTTCATTTGACAAGATATAACTCAGAAAACATTTGTGGAATTTTGTATTTTCATTGATTTGATTCCTGAATAATATCAGAAAACTATTATAAAACTTTTTTTTATTCTTTGAATATATTTTCGATTATTTATCAAATTTTTTTCATACTTTTCAACAAAATATCGTTTTTTATCGATATTTTATGTCCAAAAAACATGTCTTGAAATATGTTTTCCATCAGTGCTTTGTTTTGTGTATCGATTTTTGGTTATATATATTTTTAGTAATAGTTTTCATTCAGTCCTTCCTCTGAATCACATTACTGTCGACTCGACCCGACACTGGAGTGGTATTTCATATGCGATCACATCATTGATATCTTCATTATAGTAGTCATAAATTTTTATGAACGCTCTGTTAGACCCGTAAACCTCTTGTCTTTGAATCACTGGTACTGTAAAACAATAGCGCTGTTGTTTGTTAAGGAACGGATGCAAAAATAAAATCAATTCGGAGCCCCTTTTCTTGTACTTCGCCACCACTTCTGTGTCAATCATCTGCAATGAAAGCAATTTATAAACAAAAAAAAATAAAACAAAAACCCCATAAATGAGTGGAAAAACACAAAATCCGATTAAATAGGGAATAGAAAAACTTCCTGGAACTCAAAATTCTGGTACATTTACTCGAAATAATGAACTAATGGATAGACGTCTGCATTGACTAACTGTCTGAATGTTTGCTGTTTTCTCTGTTTTGTTTGTCTTTAATCAGTTGTAACTTCAATCCAATTCTAATTCTTATTTAGAAAGTTTATTTGTATGCTGGGCACAGATAGGAAGGGCATAAAAGAAAATAGATAATGTTTTATATTAAATATTACTGTAAAATTATACTGTAAATTATCATTAATTTCATTTAAAAAATAGTCGAAATAATCATCTATGTCTAATACATATATTCCGTTGAATGGCTTCCCTGTCATAATCTAACTGTTGGCCATCTCTGACAACCAGTACATCTGAAGAGCATTAGTGTTTTTGCTGCCATTTAGTTCATAATTAATGCGATAGATTTAACGCTGGTTTTATTTTGAATACGACTAATGAAGACATTTACTGAAGAGTCGTACAAAACAAAAAAACAAAAAAAAAGTAAATTAAAACAAATAAAGTTATATTTTGTTTGAAACCAGGAATGACCAAAGGGGGTTATTTTCGGATTTAAAATTTTTGGCATACCCTCCATGCTATCGAGCGAAGGGAGTTTTGTAATTTTTTAGCAATGTTGGCCACAATTTTTGAACATTTTTACATCTAGCTACCAAAAAATTATTTTTTTTTAATTTAAGCTTAAGTTAATTTAGGCTTAAAATCACCGGAAAATGAGCTTATTTTAGAAGAAAATGGTAGCTAATGGCCGTTTCCGTTCGATTTTGGCTCCGGGTAAATACCCTATCCTAGACCCCCCTCCCCCATGATTGCTCACCTTGACCATCCCTGGTTTGAAACTAATGTATTTCATTATAAATATTCATTACAACTATTATGGCCCTCATTTGTAAATTGCTTTATGGTTTGTGTTGTTTTTTATACTTAATTCAAAAATAAATGGAGTATTCATTGCGAAACAAACATTAGAATGGCTAGGGATAGCCAAGTGGCTATGTTTCAATTAAGTAAATGCTTTCACTAATTCCGAGTTCAAGAATTTCATTGAAAATCACTGGAGACTATTGCGATCTTGACGAGAGTATAATCAGACAATCATACAATTAGCAAGCAAAACTATGAACTTCTCTTCTGAAGTCATTGAATTCTGATTATTCCTAAAGTAAATATTTTTTTTGGAGAATATTCTTTATTTTTTATGACTTTATTGGCATTGCTTTGAAAGGGTCTGTGAAAAGGCATCAAATTATTGACCGGTCATTTGCTTTGCAGTGAAGCATAGGTTCAAAAGTCGGAGCCAACATTTTTATGGCAATTTTTATGCTCTTTTAGTGAAGCGGTTCAGACCTTTTTCATGAGATTAGTGTCGACATCGAATCCAGTGATCATTTGCATCCTAACCACTGGATGAATGGTCGATAGGTCTGCCAGTTCTTTAGCACATATCGTCAGTCGCCTTCTATTGCAAGTGACAAATCCTTTATTCAGGCCATCAATTTTGATGTCAAAATTTGTCGCCCCATTCGCCAAATGTGTCTTAACTTTATTATTGGCCACAAAAAGGCATCCGTTCCCATTGCCATTCTCGATAGATATTTTATGTCCGTCCAGTCTGTGCTCTGAATGCGTGCCATTCAGCACTAGACTCGATAGGATTTCATTATTGTTTTTGTAAATCTATTATTGAGAAGAAAATGTGTATAAAAATAGTCAATAAGTTATTTGATTCTTAAGGAAAGATATTAAACTCAATATTAATGCAAAGCAATTGACATAATTCATAGATTATTAGACATTCCGTTCTACTCTTTCAGCAAATTAGTTATTTTTCAGTCCTAATAATAGCGTATAAACATTGACCAAGTTAATTGTCTCCAAAGTGCACTGTAATTCATATGGAAATTTAATCTCTACATTAAAATCTGTTTTTAACCAACCAGAAACAGTTAATTAATGTAACAAATTTTTATTTACTTTAAACAATCTCTTGTTTATTTTAAAGCTATTTTAATGGTTTGTTGGAGTAATTTATGATTGATGAATAATTTTCACTTGATAATATAATTTTTTTCTAATTTCTAATGTTTTTAGGCGCATTTTATGATCATGAAAAAGTGATTTGACTGTAGTATTGACCAGAAAGGCAACAGAAATTTTACTAGAATTAAGTAATAGGTTAGGAGAGAAAGGAAAGAATGCAAAGAATATTCTGATGCCTAAAATATAGAGTCTGTTATTATTGAAAACAAGTTATGAATGGCTCATTCAATAGCAAAACACACACAACAAAATTGTTAAGAAAATTGATTTATTGGCCTAATTATCGTTAAGCCATACCTTAACAGAAGCGGATGTTTTGTATTTCAAAAGCGGCCATAATTTAATGATTGCATAGCAACTGATCGGTGTCTGCCATACATTAAATTTGGACTTCAGGAGCTTTTCAGCCAGACTTTTGGCACTTCGTAAGTCGTTTGATAAATAGTAAGACAGACCTAAATATGACAGCACTTCCCCACTGAATAAATCACTTTCATCTAAATTATTCAACACTTCTAAGGCTTTCATCCATTTTTCTGTTTCCACTGTATTTCCAGTCAATACCTTCAGGCGTTGTGTAAATTAAAAGAACAAAAGTTAAAAATCGATATTTTAAGCCAAAAGTATTTCTTTGTGGCAAATGTTTTCAATAAAAGTTTCATTTTTTTATAGTTTCTATTGAAGACCTGAATGTAAGTATAAAGTATAGCCGAAAGGGGTTTTGATCCAATCCTTTCCATAATTAACTTTGAATTCTGTGACAAACAGTTATAGGCTTTGGTCAGGTGTTTGCTATTGAGATCCAAACCTAAAAATCGATACCAGAGTTAATAAAATGTTATGAGTTTTTTCTACTGGCTTATATCTCATGAAAGGAGAAAATCATAACAAATGATAGACAGACAGTTTAAGACCTGCTTCGAGAAGTGATGCCAACACATAACCCGTCAATTGGTAGTTATCCTCGAAACTAATCGGCCATATATCAGACTTTGGCCGGTGGTGTGCGATATGAAAGCAGCCGTCAGTCGCCTGTTGTTCAAAAATCCAGATCAATGTTTGTTGGAGTCTATTAACTCTGTGACCGGTCTCTACGAAGTTTAGATAAGGCTTAGACTGTGCAAGAAGTTTGAAGGCTGCGACAGTTAGGCCCAAATCCCTTTTATGTTTTCTCGATTTGAACAAAGAGTAGGAGCCATCAGTGTATCTGTAGGTTTGCAATGACTGAAAAGACTTTGATAACTGGTCCTTCAGCTGATCCCTATTCAGCCAATCTATAGACATGTTATCTGAATAGTTGTAGAGATAATAAGAGGCGGCAAATGTGGACAAAGAGTCCAAAGCGTTGTTATGCCGCCAATGTATCTTTGTTTTGATGTATCGGAACAACGGCTCAAGTAATTCATTTGTCACAATCATATCAGTGCTGTCTCTACTTATGTCAGACAAGTCTTGTATTTCTGGCGTTCCTGTAGTGAAACAAAAGACATTATTGCAATCAATCGGTTATAGTATTAGTTGTCTTGACGTCAGACTCAACTGTTTTGATAAATATTTTCATTAATATTATTGCAAATAATCTGTTGTTCCACTTGTTTGGAGACAATACCCATAGGACTGACTGTCATCTGTTTCATAAGGGTTTGTGGCACAAATCTAATTGACTTTGAAGTCTGAGTACAATCACTACTAATCGTATCAGAAGTCAAATCATTGGGATATTTGGCCAAAAGTTTGACGTTAAGTAAACCAATAGTTTTTGGTTTTAACAGCATTTGTATTGGCTCTGAGGTGTTGCCACAAATGCACAGCACTTTCGGTTTGCTAACCATTTCGTATGACTCGGAGCTCTCCAACTCTAATTCAATCTGAAAGATAAAAGAAATATAAAATTTTAATATAATTATAAAGTAGTACTGAAAACGAAGTCATCAAAAATAAAAAACAAAGTTTTCTGAATTCAATTACTGGAACACAGCTCTGGTCTTCAGCTGAAGCCTTTTGGATAAACACTTTGAATGGTAAAGTGTCGCCAACTCTGGACTCTTTAGGCGATATTACAGTAATCTGAAAGTGTTTGTCATTAGCCGTGCGTTTGATGTCGAAAACACTTTTGGCATAAGTAATGCCCGACTCCTTATTAACACAAACACTATCGCCGTATAATTGGCCCGAATTGGAGGCAAAGTCACGACTTATTTGTTTATCTATCGGTCTATTGTTGTCGGTATTAACTAAGTTCCAGGCAAACACTTCATTGAATAGTGATCTCTCTATATCCTGCACAAAAACAAAATAAATGAATAGACATATAAAACATATCTGTTATTCGCATTTAATAAGGAATACAATAATTCTTTATTTACTCGAATCTGATTCCTCTGCACTTTCTTTGCTATACTTTTGGACAAGTATTTCATTTGACTGATTCTTATTTCGCTTAATTGAGACAATATATCTCTGGGATACAGTTCCCAATCGCAGAGGCTTTCATCCAGTTTGGCATTGGATGACACCATCAGACCGATATCGTTGAATGAATCCCATGAGTCGCCATAATTGATGACCGGATCATATGTTGAAGAAGCCGTGGAATCGAAATCTAATCGGATTAAGTGTTTTTTGTATAAAAGTCTTTTTACCAGAAGGCGAATAAATATCAATTAAGAGATAATTAGGGCATTTCTAACCATAGGGAGCGGAATAAGGAGATAAGTGTGACTCAGACTCGGCTTTTCTTTGATTGTACTTATTTTCGCACTTATCCATAGCTCGTGACTCTTGTTTGACATCAAATTTTTCGATAAATTGATTGATTTTCTTCAATGAGTTATAGGGCTTATTCTGTGTAACTCTGAGAGCACAGGTCGAGTTATATTGTGTATTGAGGCTCACTTTAATTCCATTATTGTCCAACTCTTCGAAACCTATTTTTGTCGAATGAAAACTTGGATCGGAACAAGTAGTCAGAAAGACATTGGAGTCGGCGACCAGACTATTGTTTGAGTCCAAATAATAGATAAGAATACGATTCATCAGATTGTTGTTGAGGGCCGACTGCACAGGTATTTTTACCCTCATTTTAGAGGCAAAAATCTGGTAGTCGTTAACAGCATTTGATATCATATTCTGATCCGTCCATTGATTTGAAGTTTTAAAATTGTAGATTTCTGGAGAATGAGTGATACCCCGACTAACCACCTAGATATGTTTGAGAAATCTTTTGATTATAACTGATATAGATTCTAGCAATTCTCATACCTGATAGTAGACTTGTTTGGGCATTTCTTTCCTAAAAAATACCTCGAACTCTACCATTGATTGGTTGCAGTGATTCTTATTAATTATTGGCTTAACGGCAATGTAATCATCACTGGGACTATAACTGGGTTGCAGGATCATTTTGCTTTCAATCGATGGATATTGACTGGACTGAACTTTAATTTCAATTTGCTTCACCTTGTCAATCATGGGTGGAATTGTGAATTCAACCAAACCATCACTGTTTGAAACTATTGATTTGCAGAAATACTCTTTTCCTGACACCCATGGCATGTCTCGGCTCTGGTAACAGACATTAAGAGTCTGATCTGGCGCTGGACTATAGTCGGGTCCGACAGCCATGACGTGCCCGAAATAGGGTAGACCCGGCTTGAAGTACTGTTTCATCAATCGAACTGATGGGAAGGTTATAAACATATTGTGGTTGACGACAGGCATTTCCACAAACTTTTCTTCAATGAAACCATTGGTTTCGTCAATAAATTGAAAACTAATTTTTATATTCTTTTGTGTATATTTAGGGGAATTCCACTCAAGTTTTTCTGAATTCAAAACCAAGTCATAGCAATTTTGGATCTAATTTGTTTAACAAGATTATTCTATCTTACTTTTCAAAACATTTCAATTACCTTGAACTCATAGAGTTGGTATGGAGCTGTGATGTGTTGCAACATCTGGATCCTCTCCCAATTGAATTTGTAATAGCTAACAAATGCTTTCATCTTTCCCTTTAAGGGCTGTCCCATATTATTGCGAACACAGACTTTGATAGTTGATTTTTCGTCATTTGAATTAAGATAATTTGGTGAGTCCACAGATATTATGGTATTTAGTGTCTCTGTAATTGATTAAAGTATGAATTAGTATTTCTAATTGAAACCGGCAGAAAACCGGCAGAAACATTGTCGGACAAAAGGAGCCTGGTTATGCAATTATGGCACTGTTATAATAATAAATTGCAATAAATGTCATATACCGTAATCATAAACTCTAAACATCTTTTCAGTGACCATATGTCTGGTGTTAACGACTTTGATCTTCCAATTGCCATAGTAGTTGTCCTCTGCGATGGGCATATTCAGAGCAATCATACCGTTCCTGGATTTGACATCTGTCCACTGCATAACAACCATTGATTGACTATTTTCCACTGAAACAGAGGCTAACTGTTCGTCGATAGGACGCAACCAATCGTTTAGTCTAATTATCCCAAATTCCAGTCTTTCATTTGTCCGGTAAATTGGTTTTGAAGTCTCGATTAGTGTGAGGCCGTCCGACGGCTTTACCACTATTTCTAATGTTTCATCGATAATGTCGGAGAGGCTAACACTTAGGAAAGCCTTTTCCGCTCTTATGTCAGCGATTGGTATTTGAATACATTGTGAGACTATAAGTGTGAAAAAAATGATAATTAATTCAAATATTAGTCAAATGAAAGAAAATAATGTTTACATGTATTCAAAGATTGATACTTTTGTGCAAATATTTCCCTTTTATTGATTGAACTGATCCTCACATTTATGACAGCATTAGGTAATGAAAACTGTTTCAAAAGCACCAAACAAACAGACTCTTCACTACTTGTCCACACTTTTGGTGTTGTTATCACATAATAGGAGTTTTTGACAGCATTTCTTCCATCTCTCCATTCATGTGACGAATCACTAAATAAATAATAATTTAATAAAAGTTCACGAAAATATTTTTCCAAGAATTCAATATTCAATATTACCCGACATATATTGCAGAAGAGATGAACAAAAGTCTGCAAAAAACGAATAAAACGAAAATTTTATTCATTTTTTCTCAATTTTTTGGTCCACTTCTCGTTTTTAGTGCTTAAGTTATTAGTGTTTAAAACATAATAATGTTTTTAATATTTTTATACTCATATTTTGGTCGGAAGTGTTTTATCCGGGTTTCTGCTGACCATTGAAAATATTGGAGTTTTCAGCAGGGCTTACCAAGCGAGTATAGACCAATTACTCACTAATTTTTTAGTTCTGCATGCCTACTATAATTAATTTCAAATATCCTGCTGGACTTGTCAAATTTTGGTCAAAAATGTCCCGCCTATATTCCTAACTTGCCAGATCCCCTAACAACTGACAAAAATGGTAAAATACCTCTTATATCTCCCTAATTAAAAGAATAATTTTACCCTACCCTGGGCACTCCTAGTTTCCAATAAACAAAAACTAATCAAACGGATAGCAATAGGCAGACGTCAAATCATGCGATATAACTACTAATCAATATTTTGAAAGAATTATTCAGCAAAGTATGCCATAGATATTGAACTCAATTGAAAAAAGGCTCACAATATTCGTAAAAATAAAGTTATTTAAGTATGAAATATAGAATGACATTTGTCTTGATTTCTGAGACATTCTGCAAGAATATATTTTTTTCATATGTATTATAAAAGGAAGATCAGCCTTGAAATTCAAGACTCTTATCTTTTTTCAAGAAACTTAATCTTTTTCATTTTTTATCGATTTTTTGTCACTAGCTTTTATATGCGAATAATACTCGGATTCATTTACATATATTTTCCTATTAATTTTATTTGTTAACTCGTTAAAATTCTTCTTATTTATTCTGCCATTATCCAGTCAATTTTGGTAATTTCATTGACTATTGGGTAAATGATAGAAAAGGTAATAAAATTGGATGTGATGGATCAAAAAATAAATTGTGAAAAAGGCGACACAGAATTCGAGTTACATTTTCTCATTAACATAAATAAGGGATAAAATGTGTCTGAAAATAGTCAGCCTGGAAAAAAATAACAATACTTTTATCCGTTAACTTTGTTTAACAAATTCAGTGATATTAGAATTTTTACGATTTTCTATTGAATTGCATATCATTTGAATGATAATAATTCTGCTTTTGATGTATTTTTCATTAAAACCAGTGATAAATATCTGAATTTTGATCAACTCATTGAAAAGTATAATTTTAGCCATTTTCAAAAATTATCATAACTTTTAAAACAGAATTGGCAATACCTTGCTATTATTTGAAGGGTAAGTATCACTTAGAACATTTATATCATTAAATTTCTCACACGAATTTAGACTTTTCTTCTTGCTCATTCTGTATTTCATTTAACGTTGTATTGTTTTTTATTCTCTCTCTCTCTCTTCAAACTGATCTAAGAAGTAGTTTTGCGACAAATGCACAGAAATGTTCTAGCTCTTCAATTGCCTCAGACTTTGAAAAGAATGGCAGAAAAAAAACTATAATATAGTATAAGGAAAACAACAAAATATTCTGTTAAGTAAAAAGTTATTATTCACTTCCATTGCTTGAATAGACTGAACGGAAGGCCTGTACTATCCTTTCGTTCCGTTTAATAGACAGACATTTCAGAAGTGATTCCTTAATTTCCAACTGAAAAACTTTATCATAATTTTTATTTCTGTTATGAAATTTATTCCCCGAACGGAAAAGAAAAAAAATTGAAAATTTTCTTTTGTTTATTATTTGAAGTGAAGTTATGTTTTTCGTAGAAATAAATTAAACTTTTGTTTAAAGTAAAGTAAATTTGCGTTCAGTTTTGTATGAAAAAATTTTGAGTACAATTTAAGCGCAATATCACGTAATGTCAACAAATGTGACAAATGTTTTGACAGAAACAAGAAAAGGATTTAAATTATTAAACAAACAAAAAAATGAGATGAAGAAAAATTTGAAAAAA
Source organism: Euzetes globulus (assembly GCA_034695525.1). Taxonomy (NCBI): domain Eukaryota; kingdom Metazoa; phylum Arthropoda; class Arachnida; order Sarcoptiformes; family Euzetidae; genus Euzetes; species Euzetes globulus. Next base: position 11,053 of record JAQIWP010002214.1, read on the forward strand.
TTCAATTTTATTAAAATAAAAAAGTAGTGAATCGTTAAAAAGTTTCAAATTTTCAGTTTTTCATATTATTTATTAGGATGGCCTTGGTACCAATTACACAAATGAGTTGTTTAAATTAATTAAAACACTGGTGATTTATTTAAAGTCTCAGTATATTAAACAATTTCGTTTTGTTTATCGTTCAAATCTATTTATGAAATTGATTTAATCACTTCTGTAACATATGTCCTGGGTTTGGAATGTTTCCTTCAATTAATTGAATTGAATATTTTAGTAATAAATTAGTCTAGATTCTTATTATCATTTTCTCGGTATTCATATTTTAACCATGATTCTTTGTTTGAATATATGATTAATTCTGCAAAAAAAATTGTTACGATAGACAGTAATTTCATTCACGTCTTATTCAATGCTGGAATGACAGCAGAAAATAATTTGTCAATCAATAGCCAGACCTAGAATTCAGCAAAACATATTCAATGCACATAATGCCAAATAACTGTGTTTAGGACACACTCTTTCCCAATCTTATTCTTTTGCTATCATTTATTTACTAAATCAATGCAGTCGTCGGTCACTTTCATCCAATCGCTCTCTCTCCCTCTCTCCCTCTCTCTCCCTCTCTCTCTTCAAAATAATAAGTCAAATAAAGTTAAAT
>JAQIWP010002215.1:0-11707 GCA_034695525.1 Euzetes globulus
TCTGCGCAATAGACCACCAGTCCGCTTCCTGTGAGTTGCAGAATCCGTAAGGCAGCGCGATTGCCGATTTTGTAGACCACAGGCAGTAAGGAGGCAGTTGGTTTCTGCTCTAGACTGGCTCAGGGCAAAGCCAGCTGTTTCAAAACTGTTAAAAATAGTGGTCCAAATGGAGTTCGGAAGAAGAATCAAAACGCAGACGATTAAATAACCACAGGACACATATGGTGATTTTCTACCAAACCAGCCCCGAACATTTTATGGCAGCTTCCGGTGATGGTGTGAGCTCGATGCCATCCTCCAGACATCAGCCACTCGCTCAGGTTTTCACGGAAAAATAACTGGATACTTGCAATTAGCCTTCCTTAATAAGATTGTATGAAGAAATGGCCAGCTATATAAATCTAGAAGTAGATCTACAACGTTGGCTCATGCCTCATATGAAACTTGAATTAGTGGATATAAAAATTCGGAAAAATGTCCGTTTCATGTACATACCCTGTTGTATAATATCAATCTCTCAACGAAAAATTTAAAATATAAAAGTGCAAGATTTCCAAATTTAACCTAAAATATTTGCTATTCATTAAAAATAAAAGGAAAAATCATTTGTCTAAAACTTATGACCCTTCTGTGTAAAACCTTTTTTAAGAATATATTAAGAGTTTTTTTTAAGTTTGAGGTGCAGACTTACTAAAAATTTAAAATTTTAGAAAAAACTTAATTAAAATACAAATTTTATTATTTCAAATTATTTTTTTGCTTTATTTTAATGAAATTTTTTGACAAAAAAATCATTATTTATTTTTCAAGAAAATTTTCCTTAAAAGCTTTTGAATAAGTTTAATAAAAGAAAATTTTAGTTGAACAATAAATAAAAACATATCATGTCAAAATTCTATTAAAAATAAGCAAAAAAAATTAATTTATAAAACTAGCATTTTAATGAATTTTTTGCTTTTTTGCCGTAGGCTATTGCTTGAATTTGATTTGAAACTTAAATATAAATTTAAGGCTTTAAACGCAAGCGTTTTCAATCTGGGCTTCTATTAGTTTCAGTTTTTCGCTTCAGCTCAAATTGATAGGACAGGAATTCCGTTGTGTACATGTTATGATTTAATATTTGTACAATGTTTGACTCTACCACATTTATAATTTTTAATAAACATTTCGCGAATTATGTTTTCTCTAAAAGTAGGAAAGTGAAAGAACTTTACTCATTATCTTTTATCGGAGTCTCATCTTTGTCAATAGTTTGAATGTTTTTTGTAATTCATTTGCTTGTTAATCATTGGGATCGGTGCTGTGTTTGAACTGAATTTAATGTAATTGTCTTTAAATTCCTTCAAGAAATTCAACAAAAATAAAATTGTTTTCTTATCATTTTTTATTACATTTAATTTGTGTTTTATATTTCAATTCAATTTCGAATTTTGTGTAAAAAATTGATTTAAAGCATCAAAAAGTTATAAATTTAGCCATAAATTGCACACTTATTCTCTATTATTAATATTTTTGATGTTACATAAATTCCTTCGCATTTCTGTCCCTTTGTAGTCATTATTTTGATTGAAATGTTATATAATATTTAATCTTATGTTTTATAATGTTATTAATTTTACAAATTATTGATTTAATGTTATTCACACTTAAATTCCATCCTTTGTCATCGTTTAATTTAAAAAAACTTAAAACAAGTCATTGAAAAATGAATGAAATATTTAAAATAATTTGAGTGTCCTTGGCTATATTCCATAAATATTTCTTTGCTTTTCTCCATTGGTATTCATTTAAGTCGGGGTAGAAATTGAAAATTTTTTCAAAATTTTATTCAAAATTTATCAGTTGGGAAATTACACGCCAAAAAATTTTGTGAAAAGCAGTTTTAAAAATGGCAAATTAATGGATCTTTAAACAAATGAAACATAAATTTACTTTGAAAACAGGTTTACCTTTTTCTCTTAAATCGTTATTAAGTCTCAAAACTATATTCAAATAAAAAGTGGATTTTTATTTGTTCCTAATAAAAAAAGTCAAAAGTTTCGAAATATTGTCTGCATTTCCCCAAACGTTTTTATTGATGTGAGAGCCGATAAAAATGATGTAATATTCAAGAATTTCTTTGTTGATTAATCTGTTGGACATTCAAATGCAATGAAATAAATTCAATGTTCAATGCTTTTCAATAAAAACCCAGTATTTTGTTTAAAAATATTTGAATAAAACAAAATTATTGTTAAGTTGTGAATCATTAAAAAATTTTCTAATAAGCGTATTGTTAGGAATACAATTGTAGTTTAATCTATCAAATTTAAATGAACTAATTTAATGACTATTTTTACAATTTTGACCATTTCTTAGTATTATATTTCGAATTTTCCGGTTTCTTTAAATTTATTTTGTTTTTAAGGTCTAATTTTGATTTCAAGTCTTATTTCAAAAATGATTATTAATTTCTGAAATTAGTCAAAAATGTCGATTCTTCCCTTATACAGTATTTATGTAGTTATGGTTAATCTTGTTAATATTTATGATACCATATTAATTCAATATATTTAGAAAAAATGATGGCCTGAACATTGGTTATTTATTCAAGATGATTCGAAAGCAATTCAAATGCTGCACTTAATGTGCATTTGTTTTTGTGTTTGGCTGTAAGAAATCGTTTGAGAAAAATTATCTTATTTTGCATTTTAGTGAAAATAACTTGTATCACAAAATAAAAGCAGGAAATATTGTTCGCAATGTGTGTTTAATGCATTAAAAGTAAAAATTAAAAATTTTTGCATTTAGTACTTGAAAGCAACTGATTAATCTATTATAACAAATCACACTATTTTTTGAATACTCAATCAAATCACTTAGGAATTGATTAACCACACAGTACTAGTGGAACACAATTAAGATCCAAATCTGGATCAAATCAAATTGATTGGAGATGGAGGTCAGACATTTTAAATTTTTTTAAAATAGTTTGCCTCATTAATTATGAAATTTTTTTTATTAAAATAAGCTTAATTTACAAGAAGACACCGCAGTACTTGAAACCCGATTACCTGACACCGGAGGACCTGACACCAGAGTATCTGACACCGGAGTAACTGACAACTGAGGGTCAGATTCCATTTTGCCGCATGTTTAAACAAAAGCTAACATTGAGTCAATAAAAATCAGTCATTGAACAGGACTCAAATGAAATACATTCTAGTAAAAATGACTTCGAAATTATGTAAATTAAAAAAGCCTACAGGAAAGAGTAGGTTATCACTTGGACACTACGATTCCTTCTCGATGGTCGCCGTATTTATGATGCTGACACCAAATCTTTTGGAAATGGGCAGCGGAGATGTAATTGAAGTATATCAGGATCAGAGTGAGGGAAAATTCGCTTTTAATATAATACTTAAGACTAAAATATTTTTTTTTAATAAATTCATTTTGAATTAATAGTTTATTTTAATTTTATTTTAATAGTTTAAATATTGGTTGTGAATAAAGTAACGAATAAAAGAATACAACTGTTTCAAAAATAATTTTATTCTTTTTGGATCAGGTATGTTAAATAATGAAGTTGTTAAGAATATTAAAATATTAATACTTTTTTTTCATATTTAACAATTTTATTCAAACTAAATTATTTTATAGGTTAATCAAATTATTCCCAAATAATTTTAATATTAGGGTTCATTTTTATTGACTTTATAAAAACTATTCATAAATTTCTAGTAAATATTAAAATTTTAGAACTTTCCAACTATTATTGCATAATCGTTCAAAAGACATTCTATTATTTTCTTGTCATGAGATTTCAATGTCATTAAACTTGAGTTCACAATACCCTGAAAGTTCCAGATGTGTCTTCAAATTAAGTAATAAGAATTTTTTACTAATACGCAACAAAGTATAGATTTTTTTATAATATTTTAAATTTGAATTAATTATAAATTCAATTATATTATTTGAAGCTAATATACTAATTGGACGATATTCTGATGAAACAGTCTTTTACTAGAAAGCTATGTCGGAGGTAAAGTAAATAGATTAAGATCTGGTAGTGTATTTATTTCAAAATGTTCATGTAACTTTTTTTTCAAAGTCTTATCTTTTTTTGCTTTCTTATATTAAATTTCTTTTTCCTTAAAGTAATTTCACGTTTAAATGGATTTTCTTTATTCTATCTTAGGTTATTTTATTCAAACTTTTTAACTAATTTATAATCAAAAACATTATTATTTAGCATCATTGTAAGTATGAGCTCTGTGATATCTCGTTTACATTTGTAAAAATGGAAATAGCTTTGCCCTACTTGAAAGAATAGCCTACTTACCACCATTTAAAAATCCTCTATATTTTTCTTCGTGTTGGTACAGAGGGTGTAATTCCTGGTGTATATAAGGAGGGCCTGTTCCCCAAAAAATATTGTTAGAAACTTCGAGTGACTTGCCCAAATTCTATTCTTTGGAACGTGTTGAAAGCACTCAATTGGATACACGCTTTCATTAATTGCACCAACTTTCGACATGCCGGGGTCGAGTGTCGCTCACATCACTTATGGTTATTTTTAGATTGATACACCGATGCAGAACATTAAGTGTCTTTTGACCGAAAGATCATTACTGATTTCAAAAATTTTAAGATCAAGTTTCTCGTTCATTTTTAGATTTATATTCATCCTGAGAAAAATGAGCCACTGGTCGACAACCCGAATTCGACCAGTCGGAGACTGCTTCCAGATGGGCAGCAAGAATCATTTTGCATTCAAAGTATCATAGTCAAATTATTTGGGCAAGACTCAAATGAAATTCACTTCCAAGTAAAAATGACAACATAATTGCGAATATTGAAGAAAACATATAGTAAGAGAGTAGGGCTTCAACTCGAATTGTTCCGTTTTCATTTCGATGGTCGTCGAATTAATGACATCGACACTTCGTCGTTTTTAGAGATGGACAATTGAGACGTGATTGAGTTTTACAAGGAACAGAGTGGTGGAAACAATTAAAATAATACTTTAAACTTATATTTTGTAAATTTTTCTTTAATTAATAAACATGGAATTATTTTATTTAATAAGAATATTTAAATGCAATACTTTCATGTATCACTTATTAACTTGTAATTAGTAAAAGTTCCAGATGTTTCTTCAAATTATTCAATAGCAATTTTTTACTATAACGCTACAGAGTAGATTTTCTAAAACTATAAACATGTAATTAAGCAACTAAAATTTTTATTTGTTAACATTCAGTACTAAAGCAATTATGAGCTGAGAACAGCTCTTACACAATACTAAGTCTGAGGGAAACTGCAAATACAGATAATTTTCTATTAGCCTAATGTCATAATTAGAAAACTAGAAAATAAAAATCTTTGATAATTACTAATTTAAATTCAAGACATGAAAAGAAATAGTTGGAAAATTTCCAATAAAATGTTAATTCGTTAGTTAAAACTTATTTTCCAACAAGTTTCCTTTGTCATAAATAATTTAAAATAAATTATTTTAATTTCTTTTTTTGTAGTTTAAAATATATTTATAGCTAATGAAACTTTGAAAAATAATTGCAACTATAATAAATTAACTTTTAACTTTCCCATCAAAAATATTTTACTTTTTTGAATTTAAGTTGTTTTCTAGTTTATAATCTAAGGCTAAAAGAAAATTGGCTGAATTTGCTGTTTGAAATTTTAAAGTTTATTTGAGGAAGCTTGCTCATCAAATTTAGATAAAAAATACATTTTTCTTTGTAATATCTTAAAAAAGATCCTTAAATATTTCCAAGTTATAAGCAAATATTTTTATTTTATTTAATTTTAAATTTTGAGACCATGCACAAACCTTTATATTCTATCAACAAACTTGCGATACATAGACTGAGTTGATTGAAATTTAAAAAGAACATAAATTTATTTGATCAATTAGATAATATAATTTATTTCAAATAATCATTGTTTATTTGTATAGAGTTCATTTTAAAAATATGCTTTAAATACAATTATTATTCAATTTTCAAGAATTTTAGAATGATCAGGTCTCAAAACTATTAAATCATTCAACTTTTATAGTTTTTTACAAATTTTTTGAATTCTGTCTATATTAATTATTCTTATTGAACCATTAAGCTAAAAATGCCTTAAATAGCCTATAATTAAAATTTAAACCTATCGTTACTTTTAGGAAATTGATGAATAAGACTAAAACAATATTTTATAGTTCATTAAATATAGATTTAATAATCCATAAATAACATAAAATTAACTAAATCTTATTATTAAGTTAATTTTAAAAATAATTTCATTTTATTATGCCTTAAAGCTTGCTTGAATTTGAAGTCAGTTTGTTTATAACTTTGATTAGGTCACCCCTAAATAGTCTTTCCCAATCTCCTGATTGACTGAGGCCAACATCTCTGTAATTTGCTGGCTCCATACTCATTCTAAACCTACTCATGAGTTAGGCCCTTGTTAATTCTCTTTGTATTTATTTATTCGCGGAATTAATTTTCAAAATGTAGCGAAGGTTTACCATGATAAAATTTTTAGCATAATACATTGATTAAGATATTGATCGTCAACTTTATTTTGTTGAAATGACTTCTTTGAAATTATTTATATTCCCTGAATATTAACAAAATATTCAATATTTTTGTTTCAAGCAAAGTTCTTTGTATATCTAGTAACGCTTGGGTTAGTACGTAGTTGAATCGAAGCTGACGATCAATAATCTAACATATTTTTCAATTATTTAAGCAAGGAAAGATGAAAATTTCAAATAACTTAAAAGGAATGACGATAAAAATTGGCATGAACAATGTAAGTTTCAATATTTTAACAAATTAATAATCAATAGCTTTTTTTGATCAAAAGCTGCCACCATATTGTGAGTTGGCAAATGTGTCGGGTGTTATCAGACAAGTGGATGGCATTGAATATTATTACTTGAAAACAATGAGTCGATTATTGAATTTTTCGTTTGAAGTCATTGATTTCAATCAGAAGTTTGGGATAGAACTGCCGAATGGAAGTTGGAATGGCCTAATCGGTACCTTGGCTAGAAATGTAAACAAGGTACATAATAATATAATAAATCTAAACTTATTTTTGTAGGAAATTGATTTGGGATGTGCTGGTCTCGCAGTTACTATGGGCAGATCTAGGGTGGTTGATTTTATACAGCCTTATCATAACTGCCCACTAGTGTTTGTCATGAGGGCTCCAAAGTTCCTGGATAACTCAATGATTTTACTGGACTCTCTTTATAATAATCTTTGGATTGGAGTTATTCTTGCTCTTTTGGTGGTCAGTGTTTTCACAAAGCTATTGAAAGCTAAAAACAGTTTTATTAATAACTTGTGTCCACTTTTGTGTCAAAGTAATTAATATAAAATGAAATGGATAAAATAACTAGTTTTAAATTTCAATCTATTTAGGTTTTTCTGTGCGAATGTTGCCAAGAAGATCAAGTTTATATCTATTGCTTACTTCTTGGCTATTCTTATGTTTCGTTTTGTCGACAATATATTCTTCAGTTTTGTTGTCGACGATGACTATACCGGAGATGACGGCACTCATCAAGACTTACGAGGAATTGGTTGTGGCGCAGAAGAGTGGAAGGGCTCAGATCTATACAACCGAGAATCCAGTGTTCCTATCGGGCAAATGGGTATTAGTTTTTCAATCAATTTTATAAAATGCCCGGAATCGATTTTCCCGGATAGATATTTAAAATAAACAAATTGTTTTCAGGTTAAACATTCACAATTGTGGAAAGATATTAATCAAATGCATAAAATAATTGATGGAGATAATTTAAATCTGAAACTGAGACAATTAATCAAAACTGAACCACCTGGGGCTTTATTATTAAGTAGTGATGTCATTCGAATAGCTGTACAGTTTGATCCACTGTCCTTTTACATACCAATGGAAGAGGATCCCCATTCTCTAATCAAAAGTAATGCCCTGGCTGTTCCTAAGAATTCATCATTTAAATTGATTTTTGAAAAATTGTGAGTATGCTCATTCTGTTTTTAAAGCATCAAATGATCCCAATTATGCCCCTTTTTATCTTTAAAATAGGACTTTGTATTTCCATGAAAACGGTTTGATTCTGCACTGGAAGGGACGGGTATTTTTCAAATATCGCGTCCAGTTATCTCTGATTAATAACTTTGGGAGCGAAGAGTTTCTCGAAAGAAACGGAGTCTTTATGTTTGAGTCAACTTTAAAACATTTCCAGATATTTTTCAAAATTTTAATTCTGGGTCAAATCTTTTCCTTTACGATGATGATTATTGAAATTATAAATATTACAAGATGCTTTAGAATAAATTTTTGTTTGACCTGATTGAAATATATTTTATTGGTTTAATTCTTAAATTGTGCTTCTTATGCAGGAGTTCTCAATTGGAAATCTATTCCACTTAGTCTTAGATCTGAGCCAACGATCTAAGTATTTAAGTCAAGGCACTATCTTGCACTATTTAGCCCAAGGCTTTTAAATTTTAGTAATTTAAATTTCATTGTTTTATTGATTTTATTTAAGGCTTTCTTTGCAAACTAAATAATGTTGAAATAGATGCCAATAAAGTGATTGAATGAATTGTGTGTTTTACCTAGCATGTTTTGTTTAAATGTAAATATATTTTTTGATGAGAATACTTATCGATTAAATGGTTTGTTATTTATGACTGTTGTTCTGAATTTCATAAATATTCTGGATACAATTAGGCATCGGTATAAACAGATTAATGGTGCGGCGAAATCTACCTGCTTATATCGAGTTCTGCTTATATCCGGATAAAGAATAATTTCTTAATTAAGAGGCGTTGTGTTTAATTTACTTTAATTGTTTTGTATCTTAAATTAAAAAAATTCAATTTCTAGCATTTTTTTGTTTATATTTTAAAATCAAAGCTCTTTTTAAAACATTTGTTTATGTCAAATGTTTTCTTAACTCTAATTCTGCTTATATCCAAGGTGCTTATACTGAGGCCCAATTGTTTAAACAAATATTTTTATTTCATGAATAGCTGTTTTAATCAGGCTAATCTTTATACAAGCGGTTGTTAATTGACTTTCTAAAGTAACCATCAATAATGAGAATGCAAAATATTTTGAATGGAAAAAAGCTTCGTGTTAGCATGATCAATGTAAGTTAGTTATTAAAATAAATTAGATAATTTTATTATGTTTGTCAGGCACCACCATATTGTGAGCTTGCAAATATGTCGGGTGCTATTAGATTAGTGGACGGCTTTGAATATTATTATCTGGAAACAATAAGTGAAATATTGAATTTTTCATATGAAATCACCATGCCTTCAGACACCGATTGGAATGAAATTCTAAACGACCTCGCTAGAAATGTATTCAGGTGAAATTTGAAAGTGCACTAGTTCATGTTTTATCTAATTTTTAGGAGACTGATATTGTGGGATCTGATGTCAGTGTTGATGTAAACAGAATGAACATGGTCGATTTTCTATTGCCTTATCATTTTGCACCTGTTGTATATGTAATGAGAGCCCCAAAATACCTGGATAACTCGATGATTTTGCTCAATATTCTCAATAATAAAATATGGATTGGAATCATTTTCTTATTTTTAATTATTTGCATTTTCACCAAGCTAGCAAAAGTTAAAAATTATTTTCTAGTGTTTTTAGCACCACTATTGCATCAAGGTAACTAATATCATGGCAAATATATTTTTATTATATAATTATTTTTATAAAGGTCATGTTAGCAAGTTGCCTAAAAATGTTATCCTAACAATTATACTTTCATCATGGTTATTATTATGCATTATTCCAACGACTCTCTTCTCATCCGAACTGACTTCTAAACTGACTATTCCTGAGATGACACCTCTGATCAGGTCTTTCCAAGAACTGGTTACGGCACAGAACAATAGAATTGCTCAGATATACCTCAATTTTGGTACTATCTACTTAAAAAGAATACAGGTATTTATGTTGTTGGAATAAAAATAATGTCTTGAACAATAATTGTAGGCAATTGAATGTGATATATGTGAGGGATTGGCCGAAGGCGTTAAAAATCTTGAGGCAAAAAACATACATTTCAGACTAAAAAAGTTGCTGGATCTTGAACCTCCTGGCGCATATTTATCTGATATTGATTTTATTCGAGTTAATATACTTTTTGATCCATTGGCCTATTATGTGGCTGATGAGGACGGGGCTAATCTGTTCAATGACTATATAGCACTGGCTGTTCAAAAGGACTGGTCATATAAGCAGATTTTTAATGATCTGTGAGTAGGATTTCGTTGAATTTTAATTTAAAACTATTTATCGATTGACCTAGGACTTCAAAGTTTCATACAAATGGTTTGTTTGTGTTTTGGAAAACACTAGTGTTCAACAAATACGGCGCAAACATTTCATTAATCAATAACTACCGGAGCGATGAATTCCTTCAAAGGAACGGTTTTTTTAATTTTGTTTCCGGTATCAGACACTTAAAAACCCTGTTTAGAATCTTGATTATTGGCCAAATTATTTCATCAATTATGTTTGTTTGTGAAATTACATGGATATTTGTAAATGGAGTTTTATTGCAATGTTGTATTTGAAATCAGAATTTAACTATTATATTCTGTTCAAAATTGAACTTTAACATTATTTGGTAGGGCATAAGAATTTACAATAGTTTATTTTATTGACAAAATTAAAGAAAGACAAAATCACTTAATTTTCTCTTTTCAAATTATATATATCCAGTCCAATATTGTCGAATAATTTGTAAATAAATTTCTCAAAAATAGTTTTTTTTAATATTATTGAAATCGGTGATAAATAAATCAGTGTAATTTTTACAAACAATTGACAAGTAAAAATATTAAAAGAACAAAAATATGTTTCTTCGATAATTGTGAATTCAGAATTATCACGTTTAGCTATAAAACTGTTCTTAATACCACTTGTGATTTTATTTAAAAATATTCTTTTCCCATGTAAGAATTTATACCAAGAGCAGGAATAATTTAACTAATATTATAGTTGAGAAATTAGTGTCAGTTTAGCATTTAATTAATTCCCAAAAATATAATTAATATCGAATTTTTACCTCATTTCAAAATTTCACTTAAATTTTCATCCTTATTTACTACTGAATTGACAAATAATGTGTTTTAACAAAGTTTACAAGCTCTTTAATATATTAAAGGCAAGGTATTGTTTTAATGAAATTCTGTTAGTCTGATGTACTCTGATTATTTATTTTACAATCGATATAGAATCAATTTTATTAATGCTTAATCAAATATGAATTTGATCGAGTGCGTTTAATCTCATAAACAGGCCAAAGCCTGTTTGATGTTTTAATAAGTTTTATAGTCTTTGAAAAAGGTATACCTGTTAAATCAGTTTCTGATCTATATCTATCGATTTAAAAATGAAAGAAATGATGGAAAATACTTTAAATGGAAAAATATTAAAAGTGGGCATGATCAATGTGAGTGATAACAATTTTTTTTTTAAATTTATCAAACGAGTTTTTCTTGATTCAAAAGGATCCACTAACCAACAAGTTAGCAAATGTGTCGGGTACAATCAGAGCAGTGGACGGAATAGAATATTTCTATTTGGAAACAATGAGTCAAATATTGAATTTTTCGTATGAAGTCATTGATTTCGGGTATAATTTTGGGAAAGAACTGCCGAATGGAAACTGGAGTGGCCTT
>JAQIWP010002216.1:0-11696 GCA_034695525.1 Euzetes globulus
TAAATTTGTAAATTTTTTAAATGATTTATTATGAATTTGTATTGAGACATGTTCTTGATCAATAAACTTATTATTATTATTATTAAAGATACTACTGCTTTATATAAATAAACAATGTTCAAAGAGAATTCTAGCCCCGGTTTTCCGGCTGCCATTTTGAAATATATTTCCTATATACCCTAGGTTTTGACCTGAAAATGAGTCACTATCCCCTCCCAATATCCCCTTAGTGTCACAGACCTTCCATATCCCTTCTATTCATGTTTCTAAGAATATTCTGAATGAAACAAGAACTCGAAGCGCCAGATTTGCCCCCAAATATTTGTCTTTATAATTCGACTAAATGCCGACTTTTTAATCCGACAAAAAGTTGGCAAATCCGTAAAAACACTTATTAATGCCAAGAATTGAATTTATTTAAATACTATTTTGTTTAGATCAAATGCCGAGTTTTTCACTTCAGTTATTTCTCGGCATTACATTGAATTTGTCGGCACTGATCACTAATACTATCCGCTAATAATGATACTAGCTCGAAATAGTGCACAAGTCAATCGATGGACCATACTCTGAACCAACCGTCGAAACTGAAGTCAATTCGTTGTTTATGGCCTATTAAAGTCCCTTGAACATTTATTTGAATATTTTACAGATTTCTATCCGAATAGCACTACCGGCTCTCAACCGGTGCTAATGAAGGACTTGTTTTTAATGACAAATTGATTAATACTTAAAGACTTTCCGATAAAAACAAAATAATTATTTATTAATAATTAATAACAAAAAAGACAATTATATGACTGGAGGCCAATCGGTTAGGGCTGTGCTCTACATTCAACGGGTGGCCAAATAACTACCGGAGACGTCCGTCAGTTTGGGTGAATGAATATTAGTCCGGGCTTTGAACCGTTTGCCGCCGATCTCCACCTCAAACCTGGACTTCAGTATAAAGTCATTGCTGAGGAGGTGGCCCTCTGGGTGTCGAATGAATCCAAGACAGACGTGTCTGTTAAGAGTGAACCCGAAGCCGGTTGTTGTGGTGAGACCGACGGGAACGTCATCGCTGTACTGGGAGTCCCGTATGAATATGGGTTCGCCACCCCAGGGCCAGATTTGCTCCTCGTCTGAATCAAACTCTTCCAGCAACAGCTGGACGTACTTCCGCCGAATGCCTTCCTCTCTCTGCTGGAGTAGTGCCTCTTTGCCCAAAAAATCTTTGTCGAACTTAACCCGAAAACTGCGGCCGCACTCGAAAGGAGTGGTAGTGGTGTCCAAGTCCTGACCCCAGAAGGCAAAGAACTTTTCTATTCTGAGTGTTCGCATCGCAATACTGCCCGCGTGTCTCATATCATATCTGTTAAGTGTCATAGGTCAGAATAAGAAGTGCTGTGCTATGAGTCAAATATCAGGGTTTCACTCAAAACGATTGATTACATTTAGAATCAATTTTTAGGTCAATTTTAGGGTATTTTCAGTGAAAACCCCGAAAAACTATATTTATAGAGAGGTTTAGCGGACATACCTCTTACCGATGCGTACCAACAGGTCATATACGTGAAGTGCGTACAGGTTGGGAATGTAGAGCACCCAACCCAACTCTCCCGTGTGGGTCAGGTTACAGACCCTGACATTAGGGGCCAAACCAATGGACAGCTCTTTGTATGTGAAGAACGGAAATATGTTCAACTGTGACGGATCGGACAGGACTTCACTCAGCACTTGTTTGGAGAGGGGGCCCATCACACAGACGGCCGTGTATTGCGAGGACACGTCTGCGATCTGCACAGTGCTGTCGATGTTGTGCTTCTTAAGCCATGACAGACAACGGGACTGTTGTTCGGTGGGCCCGACTATCATGAAGTGGTTGGCCGCCACTCTAATGACAGACACGTCGTTCTCATAACCGCCCCTTTCGTTCTGCATTCCTAAGGAAGACAAGCAATTATTCATTTGTAGAGCACAGGTATGTGATTAGGACAGACCTGTGTGGACAATACCGCCCACATTGACGTTGATGTCATTAGAGCACAGGTATTGTAACAGTTCTAATGCCTCGTCTTGAGGGGACCGGAGCTCCAGTTTCGAGAAGCTATTGTAGTCGAGTAGAGCCACCCGTTCCCTACAGGCCTGGTATTCATCTCTGACGGCGTCCAACCAAAACGGTCGTCCGAACGACAGGGTCTCCAGAAATCTGTGCTGCGGTGTGACTGAACCGTCCGATGCGGTCGAATCGGACGGCATATAAACGGCTGGCCTGTCGTAGCCCATGATCTGTGAGAAGAGAGCGCCGGCATCTTTGAACCGCTGATAGAGTGGACTCATTCTGAGTCCGTGTCCGGTCTGGTAGTCGTTGTGTGGATGCGGATAATTAATGTTGTACCTGGTCTTTGCCGGAACCTCCCGGAGCCGGTCGAACAGGAATATCCTATTGCTCTGCAATGATACGAATCTTCGCGGATCTAATGACCAGAAGTCGTGTTTGAATGTGTGCTCCTTTTTGGTGATGGCGTCAGCAATCAAACGGCCGGCGCCGGCAGCCAATTGTGGAACCACTGCCGCCGCCAACCAATAGTTCCGAACTTCAGGCACTTCGCCGATCAGTGATCGACCGTCAGGCGTGAAGTTCTCGATTCTGGCCACCAGTCGGTCCAGTTTTGCTTCTATTAGTGAAGGCATGAGTGTTAGGATTGGGTTCAAAATCCGGTGAAAGTCGTCCCAATTCTCCGAAATGGCAGGAATTTCGTCATTTATAGCACCCGTTCTGTCCGTTTGAGGGAAATCTGTTGAAAAAATTGAGTAAATTTCTGGTAAATATTCAGAAAACTGAAAGAAAATTACTTTTTTGAAGAATTTTCGACACCTTTTCATAACCGGAAAGACATAGCCTTTGATCCGACGTCTGGTAAACAGAGAGTCGTTTGTCGTAGTCGTGAACAACAGGCAGACAATTACCAGAACTGATCCCATTATTAAGTTGAGTGAAGGGCTCAGTGGTCAGCACCTGATTGTGTACACAAAGAGTGGGAACTCTGACTCGAGTGACACTCCTTTTGGCGATGAGTCGCGTCAGATAATTGTTGGAACTGTTGATGAAATGCTTGCATTCGATCCGTTTAATGGTATGTGTCTTACAGTCGAATAGCTCTGCGTTTGAAACATAATTACTATTTATATTAATCTTATTTAACAGATAATTGTCGAAGAATTTTATGCCATTCTTTTGGCACAACTCTTGTAATCGGATCTTCTGTTCAGCGATATCTTCAATGAGACCATCGTTTGGCACAAAAACGGCGCCATCGATGCCGTCGACGGCAAAGACGTTCGGAAATCTTTTATTGATGTCATCGGCGGTCAAGTATTCGATCTGTTTGTCGGTTGTCTTCGAGTTGAAGACCAGTTTCGACGAAGAGATGCGCCGCCGGAAGGAGTCTATTGACGGCAGATTTCGGGCCAAATATAGTGAACCACAAGTGTTGACAGTCAGCAGTTCTTTGCTATAATGGATCAGTTGAGCCACTCTTGGATTAAATACATTCAAATGACTGATGACTGAGCTGTTTATTATCTCTTCAGTTCCGGAGGAAGTCTTTGGATTATTTTCACCTGTTTTATTGCCGGTAATAACAACACAATTATTGCTATAATTATTGTCTTCAGACAAGTGGTAAGCGATTGATAGAGACGTCAAGTCGTTGCCATAGATTAGGATCTTTGTCTCCGACGGCAGAACAGCTGATGAAGGAGTGGTCGCTGAAGAGTGGCTGTCGTCGGAAAACAGTTGATAGGCATTACTTCGGCGACAATTGACTAATGAATTGGATCTGATTATCAGTGACTTCAAACAGCTTTTATTCATTTCGTTAATCTTTGGATCAGTTGCTGAAGAGGTCGATCACTGGATCAGTTGATTGAATAATAATTAAAAATAAAATGACATTTAAATCAATGTTTGACTTTTGTTTACATTTTGTTTTGTTTTGAAGTACTTTTCGAGTCATTCATAAAAGACGTGTAAAACTTTTGCTGAAGTTTTTTACAGTCTATCTTCTGGTAAGAGAACCATATTTAATAAAAAGTTTTTACAGTCTATGTTCGAAACAAAGGATCTAATAGAATAAATGTAGCCCCCTGCTAGCCGATGGTTCAATTGGCGCCACCCTGGTTTTTTACTTAATAAAGTCAATCATATAAACTGTAAAGCAGGGGTGTGCAAGGTTTTCCTGAAATATCCTTCTCTAGTTCCGAGATGTGACTTATCCCTGGCTTTGAAAAGAATTGTCCCATAAAAACATAGAGATACTCCAAAAAAATTGCCATGTTTAAGAAATGGTGGCCAAAAAATCGGCCATTTTGTCCATTAATTTAAGAAATTTAGCAGAGCTTTGAAAAGTAACTTGAACAATCGGATAGGTTCAGTGAATTTTCAGATATAATCAGGCAATTCTTTCAAACAACCTTTTCTTGCTTTCGTAATCATAATATGAGTGCCTTTTTGTATATAATTTTATTCAATTATATAATTATAAAAATTATTGATTAAAATGTTTAAACAAATGAAATGAAAGTTTAGTCAAAAGTTGTCTTCAAATACAGTTTTAACGACAAGTGATAGAAATGTTTTTGATTTTTCTGCACTTTTCTCTGATTTTAGTTTCCATATAATCACGAATTTGAGGCGAAGATACGTTCAAACGAATTAACTCCAGTCTTGACAGTCGGCTCAGAATATCGGCCGTCCGTTCGCTGGCGTTTAGTTGTCCATCAATTTCCAAAGACTGGAGTTTCGGTAAATATAAGTGAATGTCTGTCAGTACTGTCTCTGACATCAGCGAAGAATAACCAAACAAATGAATCTTCAAATGTGTTAAGTGTTTGAAATATCCAAAGGTTTTCACTGAAAATACTTCACAAAGATTTAGTATTTCAATGAAAAAATGAATTTCCAAACGCTTTAATCGTTTAATTTGTGTCAATGAAGACAACACTTCTCTATTAAAGTGATTGGGATTGTCGTTACGCCAAATGAAACGAAAACTTTTCAATTGTTTGCAATTCTGTACAATTGGTTTGAGTGGTGACAAACCATATGACATCCCTTTTGTTCCAAAAAAGGTGTCGATTTCCAAATGAACCAAATTTCTTAATTTCGATATCAATTCAATCAAAGTCTGGAACTCCTGTTTGGTTAAGACCGGAGAAAAGCTCGTCTTTAAGTGAGTGATTTGTTTGCCATTGAGTTCGAAGAAGGCTTTCAGCCATTCGGGCCACCGATCTATGATATGACCATAAAGTTCTAGCTTCTTTAAATAAGTAAACTTGGTCACATTCAACTCTTCAATAGTCCGGCCATAAAATGAAATATAAAGTGTTTCGAGTTTAGAGACTGGGCTTAAAGACCACACAATGTCTGTGGGAAAGGATCCGGTGTTGAAGAAAACCAATTGTGAGCCAAACTTTTCAAAGAATTTTCTTTGAATGTCTTCGTCGACAGAATAGAAGTCGCACTGAAAATGAGTCAAAATATTGGTGTATTTGATGACCAGTTCTATGGCTTCGTTGCGAACAAATTCATTAAATTTATTTTTGAAATTTCTAACAAATCTGATTTGTTTTATATTCGGAAATCTCTTCAGAAGTCTTTCCAGTTTTTCCAATCGATTCTTGTTTTTAACCCATACCTCGAACACCAATTCTGTGACCTTAACGAAGACAGTCCTCTGGAACTGTTTGGACACACATTGTAGTCTGAATTTGTCTTCGAGTGACAAATACTGAAGAATAACTTCAGACAAATCATCGCAAATACGTTCACCAAATGATTGTCTGTTTTGTGAATCACTTCTTAAACACAATCTCTTATTTGAAGACATTTTCGGAGAATAAGAAAATCAATTGATTTTAAATTCAGTGAATATTTTGAAACAAAACCCAAAACACGTGTGAATTGAATGCAATGTTTGTTTAAGACATAAATAATGTTTGAGGGAAAGGCTCTGATCCGTAGTCTATGTATTGATAATCGTAATGTTATTTCACTGTTTAGATGAGAAATCTTTAGTTTATTACACCTTTTAATTTATAACAATATATTCCAAGATTATTTCAGAGCCTATTTTTTTAAACCTGGACTAATATTCATTCACTCAAACTGACGGACCTCTCCGGCAGTTATTTGGCCACCCGTTGAATGTTGAGCACAGCCCTAACGAATGGGCCGCCAGTAGGGATGCGATTGATGAAAGTTTCACTAAATTTAGCCAGGGCAGTTAAGTAACACTATATAAAACAAAACACTCATAGTCTATACCGGTATTGTGATAAATTAAAAGATGTAATAAAGAATGAGTTATAGAGAATAAATGGGAAATATCTAAACTTTGCTAGATAAACTGCCAAGGACTGCCCACACATGAAATTTTTAGGGGAACGATAAATGATTATTCTCTATAAAAATGAAATAGGGGAAATATGGCAATAAATATGACTTTTTTGTGAAGTTATGAAATGAATTGTCTGAAGTCTTGTCAGTCGGCTCAGAATATCGGCCGTCCGTTTGCTGTGAAGTTGTTTTGCAATAAAATTCAGAGAATTATTAAAATAACTTTTATTACAAAATATTATTTAACATTATTTTAAGGCAGAGATGGCCAATGAAATTTTTTTAGGGGTGAATATGGGGAGGGATATTTTGCCAAAAGTCCTGCGGGGTAATGGGAAAGGGTAAAATAGCGGACGGTAATAGCGCCGGAAACTGCCATTTTCTTCTAAAATAGGCTAATTTCTGGTGTTATTAAGTCATTGACAATGCTATTGATGAGCCGACGCATTCAGCATGTTATTGAATTAAAGATAATTAATAACTCTACAAACTGATATCATTTTTTAGGAAAAATTTAAGTTTGCATAAGTTGTTTCAACTTATTAAATGTGAAAAAGATTTTTTTATGACAGTTTTTACACGAATTAAGTGTGGATTAGTTCAAATTATCCAACATGATTTATTTTAACTTGAAAACATTTATAGAAAAATGTTAAATTACAAGGGCTTTGCTATATAAATATCAAATAAACTTTTTTCTATTGAAAATGCACTATTAATTTGTTCAATTGTCTCGCTGTTAAGCCAACTTACAGAGATACTTGCAACTTACAAATTATAAGTCTGCTCTGACTGTAACTCAAATTTTCTGAGTTTTTAGTCTCAGTTTGAGTGGCAAAAGAGTTGAGTTGCTTTTATGAATACCATTTGAGCAACAAATGGGGGTTTGAGTCTGAGTTGTTACTTAAGTCGGTTCTGTGAATACGGCCGGCACACTTTTTTGAAAAATTTTGAAAATTAATCCAATCATTTTATGCAGAGGAATAATAAAAAATATTGCCGCCATAATTGAAATTAGATATGTTAAAATCATATCAACTATTGAACTGGTCAACTGAAAAGTTTGTGAAAAAATTTGAATCATATTAGACTTTGATAACACATATTATTGTAGTTACCAATGTATAATCTGAAAATGATGTCAATTGTCTTGTAATTCCAGCTCTATAACCAAACACTATCATATGCAACTAGGTTCGTTTAGATATATAAATAATTGCAAGTTATTTGAATTAAGAAAATATTTTTTTATAAATTACCATGTACACTTCGAGGGTCAATTTGGCAACAATTCGAAATGGCTTCCATCCAAATATTGAATTTATGATTTCTAAATAATTTATTAAATAATTTATTACTATATTCTTAATATATAATAAAAAATGGCAGAGGTCGCCCTAGGGTGAGGCCAATTTCTGTAATTATGTCGATTGAACAAGATAAAAGTTAAATGAATTTTATCCAGAGATGACAAATGAAATTTATTTAAAGGAGAGTATGCATAGGGTATTTTGTCAAGATTGCAGTTAAAGGGGCATGGGGAGAGTAAAATGGCTGACTTAAATTACGCCGGTAACTGTCACTTTCTTCTAATATAGGTTTATTTCCTGTGTTTTAAGCCTAAATTAGCCTAATTATGTTTTATTTAAGCTATTCTACAAGTTTTAAGGCAAAATTCTCTAAAATAATGACCGATTCTTAACAGCCATTTGCAAAAGTCTCTTATTTTTGACAAACATTACCAAAAAATTCTAAAATTTACCCTAAAATTGCCGGCTAACTTTGCTCAAGGGAGCCTAGGGTGTAATGGGTATTTTTAATATACAAGGAAAATGAAATATTGCCCCTATTGACCACTTCTGATTTTACCTAATTTCATTTAATTAAAATAGCAATTTAAAAAATTCAACTTGTTATATCATTCCATAAATTATGGCTTCAACTTAACAAAGCACTGAAGTTATTGGACAGGGCAAACCCTAAAATGTATTCAAGATGATAAATACCTGATCTACCAGTTGCTCCCAAGTATATGATAAATAGATTACTTGGAAAATAAAGAAGCTTATTTAAAATCATATATACTTCTATTTCGTATCCGTAAAATAATCTTGCTTTATAATTCATATCATATAAACAGATTCTCCAAAAAATGATCACAAACTTTAGCCCGATCAATACGATTGCAATGAGAAATTCAGCAATTCTGCCACCAAAGTAAATATTAGGCTTATTTTTGACAATAAATGCTAATACTATTCCCAATATATATGAAGGTAGATAGTTCCATGTTGAATACATGTAGATATCAGTAGCATCAATGTATTTCTTAATAGACATCGGGTTTAATTTGAAGCTTTCAAATATTGTTTCCTTATGTTTAACAATTCTGAAATATCCAGGTATTAAAGTGGAGATGATAAAAATTATTAAAATGATATTCTTTCCAAGATTTTTAAATTTTGTGAGAATTGCGAGTAAAATTGGTGATAGAGCATAAAGATGAAAGTTTGCCGATAAAAACCTTTTTAAACATATTAAAAATATACCAGTGAACGTTAGAAAATTGTTTCTATTTCTAGGTCATAAAATCTACACAATTTTAATTTTGATCACTTACCAGGAATGGAGTAAACACTGAAATTAAAAAATTCTTAATTACATTGCTTATAATTTTTGAATTGGTTATTACTTGGTAATTAATAAACATTGAAGCATCAAATCCGGAAAAAATGTAATTTAAATTGTTGAACATAGTCAGTGGCAAGTACCATGTTTTAAAACACGCTTTTGTAGAAGAAGCGCTTACCAATTCCCAAAATGGACCTGAAAAATTAACAAATTCTATTATTTACTACGAATTAAATAAATAAATAAGGAGGATTTGATACAAGGACTCAATTCAACACACAACATTCATATTATATATAACCTTCTCCAAGATGTTCATAAATTATAGCTATAAGCAAGGTGATGATTATTATTGGCATCATTCGCATATATCTAAAATATTGAATAAACAAGTTAAAATTTAAATAACAATTAGGCCTTAATTTAACTTATTCTTAAATAATTGAGCAAGATTATAATTGCAACATAATTGCTAAATTAATTAAGTTTAATTAGAAATGAAGGGTAAATTTTATAAATTACACAAAGGAGTAGTTCCTGATAGCACTTTAATAGCAATGCAGCACAAAATTTCTCATAGAGAATATATAGGAAATCTTTAAACTCGCCTAAGTAACATGGGGTAAATTGGCGTAAGTTGAAATTTTTAAATCAACAATAAGTGGTTATTCTCTAATGTGGCAATATTAAAAAAAAATCACAGATAATAACAGAAAATTAGTTATACTAAATGTAGATATATCACAAAAAGTAAAAAAATCACAACATTCATTTCGTTAACTTTTGTACCTGTTATTTAAGAACAGAGAAATTTTTCATTTCGTATCACTCAATACGGGATATATTGGCTTCTCATACCCTATCAATTCCCACATCTTATAAGTTACCATATCTTATTAATTACCATACTTAATTTTTATTACAAATTAAGTTAAATCTTTAAAAATAATTTTAAAATATTATTTCATTAAATAAAGTTCTTTTAAAATAAAAAAGTTAGTTATTTTTTCAATACTTTTCCATTAAAATTTTACAAATTAATTTTATTATTCATCAAATAAATAATACTTAAACTAATACGGTATGGAAACTGATAGATTATGGGCAGAGCTCGGATAATGGAAAAATTTTGTACCAAAAAGAACACACAAAACCAAAATTACAAGTTATATATTTGCAAATTATTTTCAGTATTTAATTCTTTGTTTGAAAGCCATAGAACATGTTTTACTGATAAAAATTTGGAAAAATTTAATTTTATCCTTTTTAATAATTTTTTGTATTTTTAAAAGATTTTTAATTTTTAATTAACATATTCATTATTGTATTTTCATTCTACTCCTTTTTCATAATAAATGTGGAAATTATATTTTTTTCATTAAATTATTTTAGTACTTGTAATTTTGGTTTTGTGTGTTCTTTTTGGTACAAAACTTTTCCATTATCCTAGCTCTGATTATGGGAAATGATAGTGTATGGAAAATAATATGATATGGCAATCATAGGGTTGGGAAATGAGTTTTGGGAAATAAACGCGACCCGTTCAATACTTGCAATGCAATGCTATATACCAGACTCAGGCCACGAGACACTCAGGGTCTAAAAATCTTGATGTTATTTATTGTGAGTGGATAGTTTGACTTAAAACTTAATTTTTTCCAACCAAACATTCAGTTACATTAAACATAAAGTAAAGACACATTAAATTGATAATCATAAAGTTCATTGAATAAATTTTTTTTTCTTTTCAAGTTTAAAGTTTCAACTCATCTAAGTTGAACATGATGTTTTTGTATGTGCTTATGCTTGCGCATGAACATTGTTTCATTTTGTGTCTTAAAAGTGTCTACTTGCCTGAGACTGCTATATACAGTGCAGACTCCCAGAACTGATGTTTTTTAAGTTTACATTAAAAAGGGATAATTAATGTGACTTTGATTAATGGAGTTTCAATCAATGAAAAACAATTTGGTAAGTTATTAAAAAGATAAACCAAAATATTTGTGGATAAGCTTTAAGTTTAAACTCATTTTGCAATATCTGTTGACATTTTGACTAGCACGCTTTACTACGCCTAGTGGCATTCGATTAAAGAAGCAAGAAAACATTTTTAGAAGTTTTTTAGAATTTCTTCTCCTCACATAGTGAAAAGCAAATTAAAATATACAGGGTTTTCGGAATAAATATAATAATTATAATATTCACCTTCTCATTATTTTCAAAAGAAAAGGTAACTTTCGGGTTTCATCTTTTTCATTTTCCAAAAATACGGAAATGCCTAAGAAAAAATAATTAATGTCATACTTTAAAATTTTATTTTTTTGTACTAGATTAAGTAAAGTGTTCCCTTTTTTAGTTGTTGTTCAGTGCAGAAGAATTTAAATACTATCAATTGATAGGGTATGATATCATAGAACACGTCCAGTACCGTATTCCCTTGCAAATAAGCCCATGGGCTTATGAGTCCTTTTTGGCAACCACGCGGTTGCCATGGGCTTCTAACCCAAGACTATAGGCCCACTGGGCTAGTAAGTCAGTCCATGGCAGACATTGTTGACAAACGTTGTTTTCAATACGAATTTATTAATTCTAAACTTTTTACGTGATTATTTACAATTTATATTTTGTGCAATAAAATTAGTTACCAAAGGTTTGCATTGACTTAAAAGCCCATGGCTTATTA
>JAQIWP010002217.1:0-11693 GCA_034695525.1 Euzetes globulus
ATGACCTATCAATGAATTTGAAATTCTAATTCATAATTGACAAAGTTATAGAATTATCATATTTTCTTGAACATCATCTTAAGCCTAGACTCAATTTATTTTTATTTTTTTAAATTATTTTTCTAATAAAAAATATTAAATAATTTGTTTAATGACATCAGTTATGGTTATAATAAACTAAATGTCAATAAATAACACATTAGGCAGTAATCAAGTAAAATATCTTTTCTGATGAAAAAAAATCTTTTTCCTAATATTTTTAGAGTAAGAAAAATGATTTCAATTACAGATATGAAACGAAATCAGACTTTTCTCTTATTCATTACATTCATGTATGGGATGCGCAAGGTTGCACAGACATTGCTCTTAGATTGTCTAACACTTTTTATCCTGTACCTATTCTGTACCTCAAAAGTTGTTTTCATAATTTTTTACCGCATGTTTATGAATAGTTCCCATCCTTGAATACCTTTGTGAAACAATCTAGCATCTTAACTCTAACTGATTCAGCAGGTGCATTTTAATCATTCACTCCGATAAATACTATATCTCTCTAAAAGGTATTCCGGAGTTTAAAAATGTAATTAAATATTTTATTCAATTTTTAGTGACTTTTATGAATTTCAAATCACTTTTATATAAATTTTCATTCAATAAAATTTAAATTAATATTTGTAAGCAATAAGAGATGAGTCAGATCTCCAATGATGACAAACAAGTGATGGTCTGATTTATGACACATCTGTTGTCAACCATTCCTTTCTTTTTTGTTTTAAAATTCAATTTCAAAACAGAACCAAATTCAAGGTCTTTAATGATTAAAGTCATTTAATTTCAATAAAAATTATAATAATTGATAAATATATTCAAAAACAATTATAAAGTTTCAAACTTATGTCAAATTTGAGGAATCGGAGGAATATTTAATTCTCTTCTCATATCTTCGATATTCTGTTCGAATCTCTTTTCGTAGTAGACATTCATCAATGGCTTGGCTTCGTGTCCACACTTCAGAGCCCATGGAAGATATGTTTGGACATAATTTCGCCGCTGTTTTGGGGCCAACCGGACGGCACCAAACAGTCCTCCCAACCAACACATCGGAAGATCTGTTTGTATGGCTTCGACCCATTTGACAACGACTTCGCCCAACATATTGGTTGGCATTGCGAGCAATGTGTGGATCATATCATGAATTTCCCGATACCTTTGCATAACTGCCGCTAAATGGATGTCGTCTACAAACTTAACGGTACGCCGACTATCGGGGGTCACATTCTAGCCGTCAATTTCAGAGCATATGTCAGTCAGTATTCAAATGATTTATAAATTACATTATGTTTCAAAAAGTTATAGTAATGGCGACCAAAAGTTGTCTCTGGAAGTGTTGACAATCTCTGGATATCTATAGTCTGAGAGTTAATCCGAGGCCTGTCTTCTATTATTTGTTGGCCTTCGCTATCGTTTAACATATTCTCGTAAACCTTTTTAAGCGCCAAATGACCCGAAGTCTCCCCGAAAACTGCCACCATATCTAACCATTGAGCAGATTCAAAAATAGATCAAGACAAAGTCACTGAATATCGTGTTACTTTTAGCTATTATTATTAGAATAATCTAGTCTATTATAATAATTTATCAAGCTTGATTAATGCCAATTAACCTATTTGATGCTAAACTTTATGCGATTTAGAGAGATGAGCATGCTAATTTGTATTGATCGAATAAAAGGGTTACCGTCTCTGTGGGGGTCAGTTATGGCGGCGATGGCCGAACCCAGAGAGAGGACAACCTTCTGTGTAGGAGTGGTCGCAATGTGCGACTCATATAATCTGATTGTTTCATTGAATTGTCTGTCAGAAGAGTCATCGCTCGAAGAGGTTTCATATGTTCTCCGGAAGAATGCAATAAAGGGTGGAAAATGTCTTTTTGCCACAAATCTATGTTTACAAACAAATAACTTGAAAGACATTATTCACCGGTTGTTGTCATCAAAAATATGTAAACAATTCACAGCTTTGACGACAAAACGAATCGCTTTTATGACGCAATCGTTTCTAGCATTCAATCAAAAGGCAGACCAAAGGGCCGTCCGTTCCATACGTTTGTTGTGAATGGTTTTTGATGCGAATCCAGAGCGCAACCATTCAATAGGACTGTAAAGGGTAGGACCGGTAATCGGTATGCCAATTCACCTAGGTGATCATGCCAATCCTATTTTTATTGCCTTTGTTTTGCAAATTATTTTCTACTAAATTTATTGCCATAATCTTTTATCTAGATAAAGTGGCATGATCTTTTAATCCTAATAACTCTCATAAGTAAGTGGTACTTGAGATTGCGGTGTTGGGTTGGTTTGGGTTGAAGTGTTGGACACATATCTCTAGTTTGTGAGTCGAGTAAATGATGTTTTTATGAAGTCATTAGCAATATTAGAGTTTGGGGTTGAGTTGAGGGGCAGTACTCTGTTTGTTATGAATGAATGCAGTGTTTGAGTGAAAGTTGAAATCTTTTCCTATGAATCGTAAATGGAATGAATGATAATTGAGTTCTTCAGTCGTTGCCAATCGTTGATTCAATATTCGCCATTAAAATGTGTGCATAAGAAGACATCTTAAAAGTGATCCATTGTTTGCATTTATATTTCCTTCAAATGGATTTCAGCGCAAAGGGCTTCAAAGGGCTGGTGTCCGAAGTGGGCACTGTCTTCACCAGAGCTAAACAGGTATTTCCAGTTATGACAACAAAGGCCTGAGTAACCCATTTGTCACTGAATGGACAGTACGCCGAAGAGACCATCGGAACGGCAGAGAAGACCGAATTGGATGCACAGTTCGAGAGTTTGGCCGAAAGGGCCGACAAAACCAAGTTATGGACCGAAAGGATTGTCGCCAAAATTGAAGCAGTATTACAGCCGAACCCAAGTATAGACCACTTCTTTGTTCGGTCCTCTAGTGGTCACTATTTCAATGATTAGATCCATTGACATATGATTTTGGATGCTTTAGACTTTTGTCTGACAATTGATTGAGTGATCGCTTGTGAAGGGCCGACATTTCGTTAAAGGCCTAGAATTTAGGAAATGCATGAAATTCTGTTATTTTAGATACTCGTTATGGAGACATGATTTTTGACAAATTAGGTCCGAACGACAAAAAAGAAAGAATGAGAAATCTTGAGGGTTTGGGCACTGACATGATTGACGCCGGCATTGAGTTCGGTCCCGGAACCGTCTATGGCAGTGCTCTCATCAAAGTTGGAAAAGCACAGCAAAACTTGGGACAAACGGAACGGGAATTTGTCGCCAATTCCTATCATAGTTTTGTTCAGCCTTTGAAAAAGTTTTTAGACGAAGACATGCGAACCATTACTGTAATCCATATTCAAACCGTTCCTCAATCCACTGATTTTCAAATCCATTCAATGTTTTCATAGAAAGAGAGAAAGATTTTAGAGACAAAAAGACTAGACTTAGACGCAGCCAAAAATCGACTGAGAAAGGCTAAGACTCTGGAAGCACAGAACAATGTAAGTTCCACTCCAATAGACTTCTAATTAGTTCTTCATATCCTGTCAGTCAAACGACTCGTTATTAAATAATTAGTTTCCTTTGTTTCCGAATCACTGCTTAAATGATATTCTTGTAATTCATTTTCTCTTTAAATGATTTTCTACTAAAACATCAAAACATTTAACGCAAACCTTAGCCTAAAATAAAGCCAGAAATGATGGCTAAGGAAATCGATCAGGTATTACATGCTTTCCATTGCTTTGATCTTTAGTTTGAGTTTTATTTTTGGTTTAATTTTCCATTCAAATCGATATTTACAACATTTTAACATTTTATTGATTAAATTGCGTCAATCATTAGGCAGAACAGGAGCTGAAGTTAACACAGGAAGACTTCGACCGACAAATTGAGATAACAAGACTTCTTTTGGAAGGCATAAGTGCTGGTCATGTAAGACAATTGATCTGTTTTATTGGAAATTACAAGAAACTTATGGTTAGGCAAATCACGTCAGATGTCTGAACGACTTCGTCACCGGACAGATAGCCTTTTATGCGCGCTGTCATCAGCATATGTGTGATCTTCAGCGCGAATTGTCCACTTCCTCACTCTCTAGTATTCGAGGACAGGCCAATGACCTGACATCCCCTTCAGATGACACTAAAACAAGTTTAGCGCCGGGAAAACGACACGCAAAAGGTATTTGACTTCAATGTCTATTTCATAACCAAATATTCTGTCCGAAGCTCTCTATGATTATGACGCGACCGACAGTAAAGAACTGTCACTAATGGCTAACGAAGTGATAGTTGTTTCCCATTCTCCTGACTTAGACGCCGATTGGATGGTTGGCGAAAGAGGTTTACTCTTGTTTTCAACTGACAAAACATTGACAATTATTTTCCTGTTTAGGTTCTCAGAAGGGGAAAGTGCCCTTGGCTTATCTCGAAATTCTTAATTAATTACTAATCTTTTTTATATCTTAATTCATACGTTTTTAGTTTTATTTTCTAACTTAATGGCCGATTGACTCCAATCACGGCTCCAATAATTTGTTAATCGAACAGAGATTTTATGCAAATTTGTTTTAGGAAACAAATTACCGTTACCCTGATCTTTAAAACCATATCCTTTATAAGCCATATTTGGGAGAAGGGTCATCTATATAGTTAAACCAAAAAACAATATTCTGAAACCGGTATAAAAACATTGAATTGAGTGTCATTATAACTGATGGGTAGCTTTATTAAAGTTTTATAACCTCATAGGCTTAATGGCTTATAAAGGCATGGTTTTAAAGATGAGGGAAACGGTAATCGAATGGCAATCATTTATTTGTTTCAATATTTGTTTTTGTGATATAAATGTGACAAAATTGTCAATTAATATACAACTGTATCTTAAATTAATCTTTAATTAAAGAGACTTTTAAATCAAATGATTTTAATGAATGAATATCTATGACATCTTTTGTTGTCATTCGTTGACGTTGTCTTCATTGACCATTGGTCTCCATGTCGTCATCTTCTTCAACAACAGGTTTGTTCTTCTGGACATTCCTAGAACTCGGATCACTTCTGCCGGGAATATAACCCGATTTAAGCAATTGGTTGAGTCTTTCAATCTCTTCGAGAGTCTGTGCCTTAGCTATGGCTGCCTTTATGGCCTCTACTTCGGCGGGTGTATGGATCGGTCGATTGGCCACTTTTTCATTTGCTTCACTGACGCCTGGAATGAATGTCTTCGATTTGATGCCGATATCTTTCTCCAGTTGTTTGCCTTTCGAGCCTTTGAACAGTTCTTTGGCTTCGTTTCGTTCGATGAGTCGAACTCTTCTGAAGTCCAAAACCCGAACATTCGGTAACTTATGGATCACATAATGTCTGTAATGTTTTTTGGTTGTAATCGGATTATTAAGAAGTGACAAACACTCCAAACGCTTGAATGGCGCCAACGGCTCGATGTCTCCCAACTCTTGGATGTGATTATTGGTCATCACAAGAGTCGACAGATTAGCGATTGATTCGTGCAAATCATCTGCTATACGACTGATCCGATTATTGTTGAGATAAAGTGTCTTCAGTCGTAATAAGAGTGGAAATCCATCCAATTTTCTGATGTCGTTGTCGGAGAAGTCGATGGCATCGAACTGATCCAAAGTTGCGCCCATATTCTCGATGACTGTCACCTTATACGCCCTGAGGTCGAGTTCCCGATCGCGAGTGGCTTTGTTTATGTATTGGTAACCGCTTTCGATCAGTTCTGGCGTTAATTTCATTATTAATTCACTTATTTGTCCATTAATTTCAAAACATTAAAAATAATCAACGATTTGTCGACAAAAGAGTCAAAGCATGTAATCCGACATAAATTACGTCCATTTTTCTAACAAATCTGAAATGATTTGAGTTTATTGCAGAGATGGCCAAAGATGGCAACCCTGGGGCAGATAGGTCTAGGGTAGGGCTTTTCCCGTAGCCAACATCCACCAGAAACGGACATTTCCTTCTAAATATATGAATTTTTTGCCCGCATTAACAAAATTGCCCACTGGCTTGGCTTGCCCTGGGGAAGGGGTGGGGTATCCCCCAAATTGGGTTTTGAAAAATAGTGAAAACATTAAAAAGAATAGAAAAGAGAATTGAATTTTTATATTAGAAGTCGTTTGAGTATAAGTCCAGTCACTTGAGAGCCGGTCTGACCGCCGAAACTAAAGGCCGGGCTTTCGATTTCATTGATTAACAGAAACGAGTCCTTAATCTTCAAATCTTTGAATAATTGAGTTTTCGTGAAATTACAGGACATTAGTATAAAAATAGAGTTTTCAGACATAACTCTGAGCACAAAATCAATATATTTGTCGCGAATCTGATTGATGTCGACATTCGGCATAAGACATATCGCATCATAAGTTCCTTTGTCTATAAGACAATCAAATTTCTCTTTTAATATTAAAGAGTTTTCATTGTTTGAATCACTTAAGACATCCAACTCTTCGAAGATAATTGTCATTTCTTTCAATTCAAGTTCTTTTTCGGCCATTTGTTGACAAAATTTGACGGAATTCGGGGAATAGTCGGCACCGAAAAGACGTTTATAACCGAGTTTTGCCAACTCTATCAACAGAAAGCCATTTCCACAGCCGATGTCCAACACTCTGATCCCCGATTTGTCGCTTAGATTATCGCGAATCCAGTGAACAATTTTTCGGCTGTTTTTCAAACCGAACCAAATTTCACCGAAATCTCCAAATTCTGAGTAGTTTTTCAGTTCATTTTCATAACAGTCATCCCAATAGTCTTTTGTACCAATCAATGAACTATTGATCACTTCTTCTTCTTCATCGATATCTCCTGAGTCAGCACTCATTTTAAATGTGAGAATCAAATCAAAACAAACTGAAGACCTAAACACAAAACACGTGTTGACTGAAATATTGACGAAACATAATCTAATTTGTAGACAAATACCGCAAACTTTAGTGCTTTTATTCCACAAAATCTTACGACAAACTAAACTCTTATTTAAAAGGGGAGTACAATTACATATAATTTTCTGTAGATAAATTCTATTATATTCAATATGTTTGGTCTGCAGATTTTAAAGCCATATGTAATATATGGATAAATGTTTTGAACATTTAATCCTTTTAAAAGTCTTTCAGTTTTTGTATTTATTTCAAAGGAAAACCTGATTTTTGTTTACTTTTAAACATTCGCTTCAATTGAAACTAATTTACATTCATTTGCATTCAAGTAATAAATTATTAAACTTCAATCAATATTTTTCGCAGGCATTTGACTAATCTAGTGAAAGGGTCTGCAGTTATAATAAAAATTAGCTAGACAATTGATAATTAAACGGAGATCATTAACTAATACAATATTCTTGTTATAATTTGGATTTAAAGAATATTAATTGAAGAAAAAGTTAGTAAAGAAATTCATTTTTAATATCTATAAATTATTATTCAATTTGTTTCAAGGTTTAAATCAATGGAGAATCAGAACAAAAATCTGTTCCCAGAATCAATCGACAATTTGGTCATCGATTCTGGAAATCTGTTGACAGTGGAGGAAATCAAACGAAAGGCTTCTATACTCCCGACTGAAGAGGTTCTCAAAGACTATTTAATGACCCAATGATTTGAGTTTACAATTAATGTTATTCTAATAAACAGTTTGTCGAAGGAATGAATCAAATCGTAAACCAATTCCAACAAAATGGAAATCTAAAGACTGATTCAAACACCGCTTTCCTGACTAATGTCCGCCAGAATTCTTCAGCGAGTATTCCATCGGAGGAAAGGCAGACATTTAGGATAACAGTGAAACTGTTTCTATTCGATGATTGCCAACCCGACTGTCCATCGCTTGAGAATGGCGTCGATATTGTCCTCAAACAGTTGAACATCAAAACCATTGACTCATTGATAATATCACTGCCGAACAAAGAGACAAAACTAACTTTGGATGACATTAAACCCTTCTGGAAGTGCGCCGAGAAAGTTGTCGAAAAAGGAAAGGCTTTAAAGCTGGGAAGTAGTGATTTGGACACAAACCAATTGGAACAACTGTATGGATGGGCACAGACATTGAAACCGGCCACAAATCACGTCAATTTGGACGCCTGTTGTGTCATTCCTCCAGAGATGAGCGCATTCGCCAAACAGAACAATATTCAACTGTTGACACACAACGACCCAAAAGGTTTTTTCTATTGAATTCTAAGACAAACCATTGATTGACTCATTGACCCATTGTTTGCACAGAATTCTTACCCGAAGATCGATTTCATCAGATATTGTCCAAATTGGTGGCCGACTCTAAACAGTGGAAGAGGGGTTGGATCGCAAGATATTCTATTATTGTTGTCGGAAAAGGCATTCTTCAGACAAAGGGCTTCATATTGTCTGCTAAAAAATGTTCAAAAAATTGATGACAGCTTTCAATGGCAACAAAACTAGTCATCAATGAGTTTATGGTTAAAACGTTTTGAGCAAAAAAGGAAGCAATAAATTGATTATATTTTTTGTTATTCGTTTAAAAGAATTTATTACAAAAATCTGTTCTAAAATTTATTAAATTAATCCAAAAAATTAATATCAAAATAATTTAAACGTAAAGAGTTTTATCTGTTATTAGAATTGTTTCAAAGTTTTAATTAAAAAATTTATTCAAATAACGAATTCTTACTTTTGATGAATGATTTAAAAGCTCTAAAATCGATTGTAGACTAAAGCTGTTCGTAAGTGTTGGTGTCGTGCGATATTTCGGGCCCTAAAAACTCCTCGAGCCGTCTCTGGTCTTCATCACCACTTCTCTCATTATTGGACGCCTTCTTCTTAGTCTTAGACTTCTTTTTGGTCTTAGTCTTCTGTCTAGTAGTTCGAGAAGTAGTGGTCACAGAACCGGATTCACTACCTCTTTCTGATGTGTCAGCACTGGTCGGAGTGGCAGTCGTTATTGTTGATGAGCTGGTAGGGGTGGACAAAGCTATGAAAGTGTTTCGGCTGTTGTCAGTCTTAATGGGTTTTCCTAAATATTGGTTATTTATCTTATTTATCTGGAAAATTGGTTTAATGTTATCAACGGTTAAAGTCTTCTCTAATTCATTGTCGCTCTCATTGTTTTGATTGATTGACTCAATCATAATGTCTTCGACCGTTTGTTTGGCAGTAATTGCGTGGAACTCATTCATGGAACCGATAGATATCTGGTCTTCAGGATCTAACTCTTCCTGATATTTAGCTACCATTGGATTATTAGCTGTCGTTTCGTTATCACTGATTAAACAGAAACAAATCAGTTTTAATTGGAATCAACTGTTGTTCAATACCTGTCTGTTTCATCATATTTGACATCATTTTGATTGTGTGAAGTATCGATGGGCGCGTCCAGGAACTGCTTAAACGAAGACCTGTCGTCGTCGGGAATGAATTCGTCGACGCTTTCGACTCTAGTATTTCTTTTATTGTTATTAGGATTTGATTGGATCGGAGTCTGAGAGACAACCGAATGGAGGTTTTGTAAGTCTTTTTGCGATGAATTACGGCTCACATTATTAGTCGAGTATTTGACAGGAAGTGGATTATGGGCTCCGATGATAATACTCGGCGACGGCTTAACCATCGGCTCATTGCTGTTGCCATTTGTCTGTTGCTTTTGTGCTAAATTCGATGGCATAGACTTACTTCTGGGCGGCGTGAGACCGGATGCACCGTTTTGCTGGTCAGTGCTCACTGTTTTCGACAACTGGTCAGCAATCCTTCGGCGCCGGTTTGTCAACATATCTAAGAAGGTGTCGTAATTCTGTTCGTCTGAGTCTTGGAGTACATCTAATTCATCACAAGTGGTCTGCATTTCGATCAGATTTGTCTCCAGTTGTCTGATGAGTGTTTCTCGTTGTAAATGAAGAAATGGTAAATTGAAGAACTTGTGCAGGAACTTCAGACCGAATCCATTCCTCATCGACGCCTCCGAGTATCGTATTTGTCGACTCCCAGTCTGGTCTTCTGCTAAGAGGTCCTCAATGAAGCCTCTGACCTGGTCTTCGGTGACTACCCGGTGGTGACCCATATCTCGATGATTGGAGAGGACTAAGACGGGAATGTTTCTGGGTACTTTAGTCAACTCCCGCTGCACGTAATCGAAAGTCCACTGTTTAGTCATATCCATCATCAGAATCACACCATTAGTTCCTTTGTAAACGTCAACAAACTCTGCGTCGAGAGCCGGCTGTTCCTCATCGGGAATGACAATTGACTTATTGTCCAACTTAAGTGATTCGGCAATTTTCTTGGGCTTTCCCTTATCGACGACATCCCATATCTCGACTTTGACGACGTCATCGGTGGCCTTATAGTTCCACTGAATGCTCGCAACCTTTTCATTGATAATATCCTTTGAATCAAAGTAAAGGACAGTAAATCCTGACCTGTATTTCATCGGTCGGCGAATAATCTTCTTTAAACTGAAGTCCTTGGAGTCGGAAAAACAGTGAAGACTTCCCAACATTTCTGTCGCCTTTTATTATGATTTTCACTGAATATAAAGGGAAACAAAATTGAGATAAAAATGTCTGAAATGAATGACAATAATCACTGTTATATTGGACTCCTTTAGCGAACTTTCGCTGCAATAACTGGTCCATCGGTGACACTCCATGTGGTGGTCGGACCACAGAGTCATTTGAGGTCTTCGACTGATTATCATTTTGATGGGACACAAACCTCTTGAGTGCTGAAAACATTGCTTCAAATTGAGTTCATTCGACACGAAATCAATTTTTGTTGATATCGACAGCGAGTGTCAACTGATTTGGAATAACATTTAATAATGTCTGAAGAATTATCCTGCAATTGATTTCATCAAAAAGATGACAAAATGTTTTGACAATAGAATTGATTTCAATTAAATTTAATTATTTGAATAAATGGTTAGTTATTTATTGATTAAATGTCAGTCAAAGGGAGCAGTGATTTAAAGACCAGCTGTTCCTCAAAATATAAACACTCGAGAAATGCACAAAACAGATGTCAGCCAATAGTTTGAAGCGATTCACTGAAAGCGCTATTTTTGGAGCCACTAAATGATCTCCAAAACTTCATCCAAGTACTTCAACCAGTCCACTTCATCCTAAAAGTGCTGGTATGGTTTCGATTTGAGAACAATTCTTATCTCTATTCGACTCATTTATAAATTCATATTCAAAATATTGGAAAAGTTATTTTGGGATCGATTTCTCTTTATTTCTTCAAATAAATACTTTTTGATTCTTCGATAAAATTAATTGTTCATATTTTTAAGGAAAAATTATATATGGCCTTACATATGAAATTATCAGTATCATTTTATGCCCGAATTATTTTTTGCTGTGCTGGTTGAGCATGGCGCTTATATCAGTACACATCGAAATCAATTACCTTTCAAGTTACTGATTTGAAATGTCAACAAGCTAGGATTAAATTTGATTGTACTTTGTGAAATTTCATCTATATCAATTTAATGGTTCAAAACAGTTATCAATATATTTTTTACAGTAAATTAACATGATTGTTAAAAAACAATGGCATTGTCAGATGCTTTAAGGCTTTGGTGAAAGTTATGAAGTTGATCATTTTAACCCTGCAAAATAAATCAAAAATAATTTTAAAATTTATCGAACTTATGAAATTAAATAG
>JAQIWP010002218.1:0-11690 GCA_034695525.1 Euzetes globulus
CTAAACTTAGTAGAATGATTCATGGCACTATTATAAGCCCATATCATATAATTAAGAAATATAGCCCAATCGTTTTGCTCAGATTTTATATAACATGTAATCATTGTGGTTATAGTTTTGATTACACGTTCAGCACCACCATTTGTTTGGGGTCTATATGCTGTCGTCCTTATATGTTTAGTATAAATTAGATTAAATACTTCGTTTAAGAAATTAGATCCAAAATTTTGGGCATTATCTGTAAGTATCTTATCAGGTGAACCGTGTCTTAATAGGCATTTCTTGAGAAAGAAATCTGCTATCCTTTCTGTTCTTATATCTGGCACGGTTTCACACTCTAACCATCTTGAATACAGATCAATCATAACAATGATATACCGTTTCCGATTTGAGGGAGGCAAAGGACCCATTATGTCCATTGCAACTATTTGAAATGGGTGTAATGTTATAATAGGTTTTAACAGACCTTCTGCTTTTCCCGTTTTGGGCTTCACATGCTGACAGGTCTGGCAAGATCTCACGTATTTTCGAATTGTTTTCTCCATTCTAGGCCAATAGACTCTTTCTTTGGCTTTGAATAATGTCCTGCTGAAACCGATATGTCCTGCCATTGGATCATCATGAATGGCAAACAGAACTTCTTTTCTTAATTTCTTTGGAATTAAAATTAATTTAATTTCATCTCCAATTGAATTAAATGTCTTTCTGTATAATAAGTTCTCTTCGATGACAAACTTATTTATAAAGCGTTGAACATTTTTCTCTAACATTTGTGTTACAAATTTACAATATTTATCTTTTTGTTGTTCACCCAATATATCAATTTGTTCTATAAAACAAAATGGAAATTCATCCATGTTTGATTTTGGTGGATCTACAGGAGCTCTTGACAAAGCATCGGCATTACCGTGCAATTTTCCACTTCTATAGACTATTTCAAAATCAAACTCCATTAACCTTAAAGCCCATCTGGATAGTCGCCCAGATGGATCCTTTAATTTTAATAGAAAACACAACGAACAATGATCGGTTATAATTTTAAATTTGTGACCAAGAAGATACGGTCTGAATTTTGTCACTGCGTGAATCACTGCCAACATTTCTCTTTCACTAGTGCTGTAATTCATTTGATGATTATCTAACATTGTGCTAGTATATTGAAGCACTCTTTCTTGGCCGTCAATTATTTGTGACAGAATTCCTGCAATGGCAAATGCCGATGCATCAGTATATAAAATTAATGGCTGGCCGGGTGAGAAGTGAGCTAAAATGGGAGCTTCACACAATTTTTGTTTAAGTGCCTCAAAAGCTTCTTGACACTGCTCTGTCCAAATTATTGTGTAAGAGAAGGGTCATTATGTGCGACACTACATATAACGAGTGTCATACAACTCAAGCCTTTAGCTATACCTTATTAAAGCTTTGACGAACCAATACCTCTCTCAGTGGTTAATCAATATAACAAAGCTTTGTCATTTAATACACAGAGGGCTAATGAGATGTCGAGTATTCAACTCGAGCTTTAACAGGCTTTACTGCTCAGTTCACTAGACAGAGTATATGCTTAACATAACGGGATTTTTAGACCAATCAGACTAACGAATAAGACTGCCTATAAGGCTTATTAATCACAGACTTGCTATGCAAGATATCTGGGAGAAATGTCCTAAAGTTGAGATCTGACCCACAAGGGAATTGGTCAATCACAATATGTTAATACAATTGTACTCTGCCCATAAACCCCACATAAAAGAAAGAACAGGAACACAAAGTTTATGTACAAATTAAGTCACTATCTTGTTTATATCCAAATGTGGGCTTGAATCAATAGTAATGCCAAAACTCTTACATGTACCCTATCTGAGACTATGATCACTAATTATGTTCATAACTAACCTAACTTTTATTGTTAATTCTTTTGTATTTATGTTAATTAGCTTCTAGAATGTTCTCTGCAAAACCAGTTCGTAGCCTTTCCAATACTAAGTAATACAAAGGTATCAGGGAGGTAGCAAGGAGGGACAAGTCAAGAGACAGGTACGAGCAGGTACCAGAGAACATTGCATAACCCAGGAGCTATATTTAGATTTTACAAAGCACTGAAATGTATTGTAACCAACGATTGTGGCAAATTGCTCATTAGCATATTTTGTCGAACCAGTGTAAGAGCTGACCTCGGAGAGAGGTATATAAGCCTCAGCTTTTAGACTAAGTTTTCATTCTAAGTTCTAACAGTTTTCTGTATTCAAGACTCTTAATAAAAGTTGTAATACTTTTAAGAAAAGTTTTAAAATAAAATCTATTTTATTTTAATTGTTTGCAACAAGTTATTGCGAGAGTAAGTAAACAAAACCGCTCGGATTACCAGTGGGCCTCTATTGCAGGCCATCAGTGGCCTGTGATGGAGGCCTAAGTATTGTTATGTGTATGTGTGTGTGTGTGCAGTGACCAATTGAGGATTACCTAAACCCGTAGAACCCATGTATGGCTATAGTAATAGTCAGTAGAGGAGTCAGAATCCGGGGAGGGAAAAAGTTAAAAATAGCCCCGGGTGGTCAACTCCCTTACATTGTGGTGGCAACGGTAACGGGATAAAGGCGATACTCATCATTGGTCATCACAGAGCTTTATGGTATTTATTGGCGAAATGGTTTGTCAGTCGCTGCAGCGGTATTACCGTTGCGTTCTCTGGCACAGAAGAATAGCTCCAACGAAAGAACAATACTTAGCTTCACTTTAAGTGACGGACACATATAATGCAGTCTGAAACTAGCCCTACTATCGATCAAAGGAATGCCTAAAATATTGGCGTCTCGATAGACCGGGTGAAGTCAGGCCTACAAGTCGTTATGTCAGTCACTTTATGTAAAGCTAAATTGTATCCTGTTTAAGATGGAATCGATTATGGACTTCAACGCTTTTGATGGACAGCTGGACGAGAACAATGAGATATCGGATGACTTCCCAATGCTTCGTATCTTAGGAGACGAGCTCAATTATGGCTCCAAAACAGAAGACTCCAAACAACTGGCAGTCAACGAAACAAAGGCTGGCACAACCAACCCATTAACTCAATCTTCATCTGATACTGGTGCGAACACAGATGAATCCCTGGCAAACACAAATAAAGAGATCAACACAAAGCAACCCGTTCGCACTCTTACAGAGTTGGTCAACGATATGCTCAGCATGGACAACGAGGGGTGCCTACAGACAAACCCTCTAATTTGTGGTCCTAATTGGAATTGCATCAGACAAGAAGACAATGCGGATGTGTTGCCAAACTTCAAAACAATCGATTTACGTCCACAGTTTACAAATCCTCGTCTCTACAGTAAGAAAGCAGATATTAGAAGACCAGGAGAAACTTACATGTTGTCAAACGCCTTGACTTTCGACTCTTCTTACGTTTACTTGGGAATGCACGGAATTATCCGAAAGTTTCGCCCTACAAGTCTGGCTATCGGCGGTGACGATCTGATTCTTCCTTACCCCTGTATCGTTAAAGATATTCATTACGACATATATATGAATTCAGTCATCGT
The DNA here is from genome assembly GCA_034695525.1 of Euzetes globulus. Classification (NCBI taxonomy): domain Eukaryota; kingdom Metazoa; phylum Arthropoda; class Arachnida; order Sarcoptiformes; family Euzetidae; genus Euzetes; species Euzetes globulus. The sequence continues at coordinate 3,546 of JAQIWP010002218.1, forward strand.
AATCACACTTGCAGCAGTGATCGAATATGACGTGTTCAAAGATAAATTCACTATCTTTGATGACCACCAAGGGTTCATAAAATTATTTAGGACTTCAATCGGGAATTTAATCATTGGGACTAATGGTTTTATTTATGAGTTGTCTAAAACGACAGCAAATCTCGAGTTGAAATTATGTGGACAATTGACTACCGGCATTGAGAGTGCGACCATTATTGACAACCAGGGGGGCAATTGTAATTTTGGGATTATCTTGGCCGTAGCATATGAGGGCAAAGTGGGAATCTTTAGACTAACAAAGAACTACAATTACGAAGTTAGAGCAGTTTGGATTATGACTATTAGAGTGGAGTTCAAGACTCCAATAATCATGAATAGTTGCAGTAAATCCCTATTCATCACCACTTTGTCAGACCAATTCACAAATTACAGAGAAATAGGGCCAAATATTATTATTAAGATTGATTGGGAAGACATCATTAAGAAAGAGGTCCAATTTGTCAGATATCCCTTACCAGGCTATATGGTAAGAGATATGACTTGCCTAAATAAAAGATTAGTGGTCTCACTTCTCAATGGAATAGTGGTCATTTACAGCACTGAAAAGTTCAGAAAAGAATATGCCCTCCATTTGAATAACATCGCAGAAGTTATCCATTACTTCGATCGGTCGATCATTTATGTCTCAGTTGATCACAAGATTGAGTCTAGAAGACTCCCTGTCCGGTCACACTTGTGTTCAGAAGCCTGTACCGAATTCTTTATGTCTGATCTGGTGAACACTCATGTTACCCCATTGACTATTTGTGTTTGTCCTCACTATTTTGAACATGTCTTATAAATTTGTAAATTTGATATTTCTATTAAATATCCTATTGTTTAACTGTTATCTAAAAATAAACACATATTTACAGAAAATGCAGTACATAAAGTTGAACGGAGACTATGTGCCTATCCGAGTTACTCCAAGTCATTTGGAAGGGAAAGCAAGAGTTATGACTAATTCTCGAGGAGAAACCGAGACGTTTAGCCTCTTTAAAGACCAGCCTTTCCAACTAATTAAGGAATTGACCAAAACATATAATGTGACATTCAAATTGAAAAGGAAAACTGAAGGAAGCCTCAAGCAGGTACACCTTGAAATACCTGGATTAGATATTCAATTAGTTGCAGAGGGAAAGACAGGTCGATCAGCCATGAGAAGAATGGCTTTTAAGCTACACTACGAGTACTGTCACAAAATATTGACAGTAGCCAGACCAATAAACAATGAAAAACAATAAGGAATGAAAATATATTTATTTGTTAAGTTCTGAATTAAAATAATCATTAAAGCAAAAATAAAAAAAATTCAGAATAAAAGTTTATAAAATCGCTATATGGAAGCTTACAAAGAATAAAATATTCAAAAAAAAGGGACTAAAATTATTATAAAAATAAAAACTACAAAAAGAATTGAAAGGATGAGAGGCGAACAATAGAATTGTATTTCGAAACGTTTCCACAACACAACAAGTTTGAAAGATTAGTCTAAAAATAAAATAAAAATAAGATCAATTTTATAACTAAAAGTACATACCTGAAACACTTAAATAACCACCTGTTGAGCTCCTGTATCTATGAGGAATGAAGTCCACTAAAAGCTCTTCTTCTGGTAACTTTTTGATATCTTCAATATCGACTCCGTTAATGATACAATGAAATTTGTAATTTGAAAAATATAAGTCCTCAATGCGAGGACTATTCCTGACAAACTCAACTATATCGCTTGATGTTATGAACGAGCCAGACGAATAAGAAGTTATGTGGGCTTCTTTCAGCTTAGGAAGTAATGATAGAGACGTACAGGTCCGTTCATTTATCTTGTAGACCTGAAGTTTTAATTTTCTGATATCGGTTAGATTAGCAGATATAATAGCCATAAAGTTCTCATTCAGGACAAACCCATTACCATATATTTTCAGATATGTAAGTTTTTTACAACCCGATAGAGAGTCACTTGATAACAACATATCTGGGACCCTTTTGCAGTCATTTTCAATCGTCACAGAAACCACATAAGGTAACTGACCAATGTTTTGCATCAGGCGATCAATAATATTTTGAGAGTTCATTCGGAATCTTAAGTAGATTCATGTTAGACGCGAACCAAAAACACTCAGGTATTCACTAAAATAACTAACAGAGGATTCTGAATTCGTCGAATAGCTGAGGTGAATAGACTTGAGATTAGGACATTCTTCCCACCCCTTAAAAAGCACTGGTATGTCAAAACGATAGCGAATTATTCTCAAACATTTCCTAAATTTTTGAAAAAATGCTTCCATAGATTGATCCGACACAAAACGAAAATCACAAGAAAAATCGGTCAGATTATCACAATTGGCCAAAATTAAGCTAAACACTTTATCCTGGTCAGAGTATTTCTCTTTTGTTGAAATTATTCGAATGTCTAAACATTTCTTCAGAATATAATTCAAACCGTTCAAAGTAAAGTGGTCTTCAGATGCGAGACTTAATCGCTTATCAGGATCATGAGATTCGGGTGGAAACCGGAAGTCGCTCTCTAAATCAATTTCTTTGATAGATGACAATAAATTGTAACGAAACTGTTTATTAACGCTCTCCATCTTCAACTTGTCACGAAGAGATAAACCACTTAAAATCAGCTGCGACAAGTCATTTCCCATTCGATTGAAACAATCCATCTATTCAAATTATTAAAAATAGTCCTCTATTAGATCAAGGGACAATTAAGAAAAATATTAGCGATTGCTGGTGTCTTTGCCTTAGATCTTAACACTAATTTTAAAATAGAAAGGGAAATAAACTCAATTACAAAAGACTCAGAAAGAAAATTGATAATATTTCACTCCTAACCTCTTAATTTTTCTCTTAACCTAAATTACAAATAATAATTAAAATACATATCATTATAAAAATGATTCCACAATAAAGTCTAAAAACAAATTTTATTTTCAAAGTGTCTCTAAAGAAGTTCTCACTACAAAATCAAGAGCTTAAATGAATGTGCGCAAAATCAGTACATTCAGTTTTCTTTCTTAAATATAATTCATTGGTAGATTGCTTACTGCATCACATATATAGTGTCAGTTAAAATCTTTTTTCTTATATATGAAATCCTGATTTTAGCAACAAAAAAAAATTAAATAATTGTTTAAAATGCTGGCAAAAATATTTGGACTATTTATTTAATTTTTAAAATTTAAGCAGGTTATTAATGTTTGAACCGAAATTCTAATTAGTTTAAAAAATTGCTTTTCAAAAGAAGATAATACAAAAGATATCATAAATAAGAAGATAAGAAAACCCACATAAGTTTAGGTATGCTGCCTAACAAAGAAAATTTATATTAAATTAAAAACAAATCAGGTTTAAATTGACAAAAAATTAACGAACTTACATTTAACTTTGAGTTGAAAGTCTCACTTCAAAACTATTAGTTCGTTTTAATTGTTGTAAAAAGTCACTGTAGTTAATTTTTACAATTTAAAGTATGTTAACTTATAACGACTAAAATTGATCAAATATTACATTAATAATACTTTACCACAACTCTAAAGAGGAAATGATATACTTTAAAAGCAGTCAAAATTTTAACACAAAATAATTTTACATAAAACCAGTTAAAAACTGGCTTAAGACAACAACAAAAATTACTAGTTCCCAAAAAGGCTAATGTTAAGCTTAAAATGTAAATGACATTAATTTCAGTTCATTAAACCCATAAACTACTTTGAATTATTAAAATATGAAAAATATTATATTCGATTCTAATAACACTGGCCAAGATTTGATTTTTGTAATAAATATTTATAAGATAGTTCATAAAGAATTCCAAACGATAGTGTACTTCACTTGATGTGTGAAAGCCTTAATAAGTAAAAAACAATAGATTTAAGTCTCAAAATTTTTATTTTCAATTTTTCGACCGATGGTAAAGATTAGATGATAATCAGCTAAATGATAGTTCATTGGTGGTACAAAGCCGTGATATAGTTCACCATTTTAGGTGAAACCTTGTTTGAAAAGAACAACAGATATATTGTATCTGTCTGTATTAAATACGGTTTAATTAACTTAAAAATACAAAAATCTTTAAATAACAATAACAACCAGAATTCCGAAAATTTTATTAAATGGGTTTGTATTAATTTGACTGCTGAATGAGATAAAAAAATATTTTTAATATACAAGCATTAAAACAATAGTTATGGCTAAAACAATGAAACGAATGCAGAGAGTAGTCTGTATTGAGTTTTTTATGCATAGGTTTTCTACGAAATTGCATTGAAATGACTGTCCACTTAAAAAATCATTATTCTTTAAATAGAACATATAATGAAAATTAATTATAATATTTGACAATGTTATATCAAAAGCCTATCTTTTGGAAAAATCAAATCAACCTTTGACCTTTAGTTAAGCTTTTAAACGTAAAAACAAAAAATCGTTATTTGGGCTCTAGCTTCCCAACTAAAAATGGCTTATAAATCTAATAAATCATTTAGAATTTATTTCAACTAAACCTAAAATATTGCTATTCTAAACTTGACCTAGGGTCAATATCAGGGTCACCAAGTCAAAATTTCCAAATTTCTTTTAAAATATTCCCTATCATTTGTGAGATCAATTAACGAAAAAGAAATTCAATTTCTACATAGAAATAATTATGACCTACCAAAATCATTATAAAAAATAATTTTAAGAATTAGGAAATTACGTCCAGAAATTATTGAGTAAAAATTAAGTTTCAACAACTACAAAATTTTGCCTGTAAAAATTATTTACAATTAGTCAAAAAATTTAAGTCCACTGTATTTATAATCTTTAATTAACTGACCACAAATTATGCTAAACAATAAAATTTTAAGAGTTCAAGAAATAGGTAAAAGTGAAGTTTGAATTTTCCCAAAACAATTCTCTATGAGAAATCCTGTAGTAAAGCTCTTCCATAGGTTTTTCATGGAAAAACTTGGAATTTAAAGAACTCTTATTTCTTAACTAATCATCTATAAAGTTAAACAAAACAGTTTAATTTAAACCCATTGTTATATTGCTATCTAATACAAAGAAATTAATGCCTAAAAAATGAAGTATTTTATACCAAGCAGTATAAAACGTACTTTTTACCTAAACACTTAAAACAAACAAACAAATAGAACTAAATGAGATAAACTTTTAAAATTTAAATAAATTGATAAATTAAACCAAAATCTGTGATTTCAAAGGAGACATAAATGATGAAATGATCAATAATTCATACCTCATATATCTATCTTATTATAAATAAGTTCCTATTTTATTTATCATATTATTATCAACTACAGAAGCATAAATATATAATGTCCGACGAAGTCGATAAGAGTATTGAACGACAGGAACGTATAGAAGCAGCACCCAGAAGATGTCTCAAAGTCCAGAACAAAACATTTCATTTTAAAGTTAAAAAGAATAGCGATGTCGGGTTCCTCCGAATAATAGAAATTGACAGTAAAGTAAACAATGGTTTCCTAATTTTATCGTTTCATTCTATCGATAAAATGATTGCTCTAATAGAGGAAGTCAAAGAGCAGTTGTACAGAATCCAAAAATACACAAAAGAAGAGAAACAGACAATAACATTTTCGGAATCCTTATTCACAGAACAATTTGGAGACGAATTCCAAACATTTAAAATATCGGTCAATCGAAACAGATACGGATTGTATTTGCATTTCACTCATAATTCGAGAGAAAAGATATTCTCTCAGATAATTGTACCTAAAGATGGGATAAATGAATTTCTTTATTTTCTTATTGGAATTCTGTATGAATTCGGACACGAGAGATACGTAATGAAGAAATCGATTAAAGAATCAGAATGTCATTTGGATTTATACTTTGGCATAAAGGAAGAAAAGCCATTGAATATGCTATGGATAGCAGAGGCTAAGAACCCAATTATGCGGTCAATTAAAGTCCCGCTAAATTATCTCAATGACTTTAAAAATATAATTGAATCATACAATCCCAAATCTAATCGGCAATGCTTCGGAACACAAACCACCGATAACATTCACCACAAAACTGAGGATCAAGGTGTAACCAAATGGTCACACATCAACTGTGTTATACTCTAAAATATTACATTTTGTATTTAAACAATTTATAAAACTTATTCTATAATACATTTAAATAAAAAATAGCTATATTCAGGAGCAGGATAGAAACGCCCATTGAGAAGAAATCGACAAAAATGTGCGTCTCGATTCTGTTCTCGACTAAAGCTATCAGCAACAATACAAATCTAACCTTCTATTATCAATTTCGCTCAATAATCTCATTATTCATTCCAGAAGATACAATGGACAGAAAACAGTTCATATTATTGTTAATAATTCTGAACGATCTGATCCAAATCAAAGTCCATTGTTCTGATGTACCACCACGAGTCAAAAGAGTCAATACTTCCGGTCTAAATGGATCAATTAATGTTGCCCAACACTATTTCAGAGTGAAGAAGAACACAATAAATTCTGATTGTCTTATTAATAGCACCCATTACCGAAGAGGCAACACTATAAATGAAATCGATAAATTAGCAGATTTAAGCTTTGGTCCACTACTATTCAGTCGCTACCTTAATTCTGAATATGTGATGGTTAATCTTGGTCATTGGAACGAGTCCTTAGGAAATGAGTCTCGACCTTTTCTTTATATAAGTTCTGAGGACCAAATCACTAAGGTGATGGATGTAGAAAACATAGCTATCCACAATATCCCAAATAAATTTGTCGGATCATGGATGTCGACAACTACAAATTTGGATTCGTCCATAGACTTATCCGACTTTACACTTCAAAATTTGTTATTGAAGATGAAAGAAGACGCCAAATGGTTTACATTCAATAATGACTTCTATGTTTTCTATTTAAACACAAAATCCAATTTGAGAAAAGAGCTTAATGGTACCTATCAAGAGTTTGAAATTAAAGGAATTCAAGAACGATTTGTTTTGGCAAACATAAGTATAAACAATCAAATGGGACTTGTGTTCATCGAAAAAGAGGAAACCACTTTAGATAAAGAAATCTACTTTGTGGAAACTTTCCAAACAGAAGAAAGATATGTAATATCGGAACAACAAATGGAAAAATTAGGAGTTGAAAGTATAAAATTTAATACAAATATATTCCGATTTGCTAACGGGACAATTATAAAACCAATGGAATGCGCTCTAACACACAGATTAAGACTTTCATTAGTTTATTTTTGTAGGGAGTTTTTTATTCAAATCCCTATATATTTTATTAACAATTGGACATATCATGACTCAAGTACAGTTACACTCAACATGTGGTCCGACGCGAGAGAATGGATCAACTATGAAATCAAAATAAAACCAAACCAACATTACCACACGGACAACTTGCAACATCTTATTGTGACTCCAATACCTCGCCCAGATAATAAAATGAGTCCAGTGATTCCAAATAAATACAAGACCAATGAAACGATACAATGTCCTGAACTCATTAATACTACACCTCTCAACGTTGAACTTCTATTCACTAACGAATACGGTCGGAGTGCTTACTGTGTCAAAGATATGAGACCCTATTCAAAGTCAACCTATACTTACAGTTTGTATTCGAAAAAGGAAAATGACGAGTCATTTAAGGAAGATATCGATAACACTACTGAAGTTATAAATAAAACCAGTGAAATATCAGCGCCAGATACTGTGACGATACAAGTGACAATTGAAGAAGACAGAACAACAACTTTGGATCCAATGGAAGTGGAAACAACAGCTCAACACTCAAATACTGGGAACGAAACAATCGACACTCACTTGAATGAATCCAATATTAAAACCAACATGAGTAATGCAACGTCAACCACTCGAACCAAAAATCTACTTCAAACTGATTTTAAAAGAGACTTAACAACCCAAAAAGCATTTACTGATGAATTTATCAATAGTAATAATATTTCAGACGTAGAAGCCTTATCTAACGAAGATCCAGTAGTTCTTATTCCTCCGCCGGAAACAGATATGCCCTTTAATTTACACGTAGACGACTACTCCAGTGACATCATCAAACTATTCTGGCACCCAGCAAGTAGTCCACATGTTAT
>JAQIWP010002219.1:0-11689 GCA_034695525.1 Euzetes globulus
ACGTTTAGTTAATATTTTAATTATTTTGAAGCCAATTATAGTCACGATTATTATCAATATAAGGTTATTAAGATTATCAATGAGCCATGACATGACCTGGTTAAGAATTATTAAGGCAAACCCAGAATTAGAATTTTGATAACCGGATGAACGACAGGGACAGCTCTAACACTATTTCACAGCAAATGATTTTAAGCACTTTTTACCAAATGTTTTATTAAATATTAATTTCTGTATTCGTTTCATTAAGAATTCGATTAATTATTATGTTTTTTAATGAGACTAGGTCATAGTTGTTTAGTTACTGATTAAACTGATTAAAACCCATAGATGTCAGGATAATATAACTCACATTTTAACAACAGATTGGTTTAAAATTTTATTTATTAAATAAAACATTTAAAAATTTTAGATGATTATAGAAACAAATTTTTAAAAATATTAGAATTATTTAAAAACAAAATATTCTTATCAAAACCAAAACACTTTTTAATAAATAGTTAACTAATTTGACTGAAAAACTAAAATAGTAACTGCATTGGGTGTCAACCTGTAATTCAAAATAGTGTTGCAAAAGAGAGTCAATAGAATTATTCATTCAAAGTTTTACAGAACGTTTTCAATGAAAGAGTCAATGTTAAGAGTAAACTTCCAAATATTACAAATATGTAATATTTACTGGACATTTACCACTCTTTCAAAGGGTTTTGAGCGCAACTTATAAAACCAATGAAACTTAAAGTTAATATTTTTGAGACAAACAAGACTTTGATTTAAAAACACATAGAAATCACTGGATTTATATCTAAAATAATTGATAATTTTTTCTTGATTCAGAATAAACTTGCCATCAATTCATGATTTAAATAATACTACAATTTTTTGCGTCAATCACTTGGAATACCTGGAATAGAATGTAAGCCTGTTCAAATGATAATTTTCAATCAAATATAAAAATATCTGGCTATTTTTGACAATATGAATGAGAGAGAGAGAGAGAGAGAGAGAGAGAGAGAGAGAGAGAGAGGGAGGGAGAGAGAGAGGGAGAGATTCATTGGAAAGTTTGCATAAAAGGTCAGAACTTCTTTATCACTGTCTGTGCCGTATATTGAGATAATTGGAAATCTAAGGCCAACATAAAGCTTATCGTTTAATAGAAATTTCTTAATAATGAGCTCAACATATAATAGAAATAAGTTATGTTCTCCTCTTATATACCGACCATTAGATAATATGCATAATAGGAATGCTTTTAATAAGTTTTCTCTCAATTCCTCTGTTGTCTTGAGATTAATACGAAAAGAAAGCGTACATTAATTTTGATTTAAGTTAAGAAATAGACTTTTCATTTGCCTTTAGGCGTCAAAAAATAATTTGCTTCTTTTTGATTAATGTTAGAAAAGAGAAGAGTCAATTTAAATATTAAATACAAGAAAATGTTCTTGTTGCTAATATTGGATTTAATTCTATGGAAAATATGTAAAAAGATTTAGAAAACATTTTGATTTTATAATAAACTAATATTAATGTCCTATAAATTGCCACTTCATGTGAATAATTTCCACAAAATAACTTTTAAAACAACAGTAAATATTAATTGATTTCAGTCACGATATGGTGAGTTGAAACGGCACAGGTAAGCACTGGTAGTCTGCCTTAAATCCATTCGGTTGAGGATTAGTTTAACAATTCCTCGCAAAAAAAAGTTAATTATCTTTAATTATTGGATAATATTTTATTAGTATTATTATTAGATTTTAGTTAAAAACTTCATTAAAAAAGTGGCCGAAAAATTAGGTTTTCAAATAAGAATTGCCTTCTCTTTGACTCAAAGACTTTATTATACAGACACTGTTTAAGGGTCAGAATAATAGTAGACTAAACGGTGCCAATACTGCCCTCTTTTCAGACTCCAAACTATCATTGATATCAAGAATTCACAGAAAAAGTTTCAAAATTATTTCAATTTTTGGTTTTTACGAGATTTTGATTCAAAAGACATATTCAAAGAGAATTATAATTTTTTGTTTTTATCTTCAAATCTAAATAATCGAGACATGAATTCAAATGAATTTGAATGCAAAGCATAATTGGATTTTCATAGATATCAACTGAAATCATGATTCAAACTGATATTTAAATCGAACATTTCATTTAAAATTCATTTTTTCTCCAAAATAAACTGTTTTTCTGTAAATTCCAAGGAAAAAAAAGATTAATGAATATTTTCTATGAATAGCCATTGCTAAGAAGCAATTATTTTAAATATGCCCCAACCATGTGTGTTATGCCGGTGCCATTCAGATCTGTAAATCAGTTTCATTTTTATGAGAAAATCATGATTTAAGTGAAATTAAAAGAGAAAAATATCTGAAATAATGACCACAAAAAACAGACGGATTCACTAATAAATGCATTCAAATATTAATTTTCGATATTAAAGAGTTCTTGGGTTCACTGCCAGTAAAAAATTGTACCTGCAGATAAGACAGAGGGGAGACTATTCTTAATTCAATTCATTAATATTTTAGTGATGTATTTGAAATATATTTCGTGAAATAAATTATAATTTAATTGCTTTAAAACCCAAATAAAATTCATGAAATTATAGATAATAGTCAGAACCTATTAACAAAAAAATGTGAATAAAAAATTTGCTTAAAATTTATTTCTCTAAAAGAAAGGCCAATAAATCTAAATAATGATTTGGCCGCATATCCAGACCCGAAGGCAGTCAGAAAAGGCATTCCTCAGCTATCAATTGTGTAAAAGTAAAACTTCTGAATATTAATTCGTGATTTCTTTTTCAATTGGCTCAGCTAACATTAAAAAAATACCACTGGGTACTGATGGACACGAATCGCCATGAGTTCTTTGAAAGACGTGATTCGAACATGGTCAAATAAAGCAACTCTTATTTTAGCTAAAATTTCAAATATTGGGTGAAATATTGAAAAAAAAGTCAGTCAACAACTAAAAGCATAATCATCCAAAAAGATTTGCATCAATTGACATTTGAATTTAACCTTGCTTGTCTAAAAATGGCACCGAAGAGCAGCCGGATTTAGTCGGCATCAAAACTAATCATCAATAATGAGATTCAAATAATGAAAATAACATCTGATTAATGGATTCAATTTCATGACATAAAAAACAATTAATCATTAAAATTGCTGTTAAATAAGATAATAATTGAAGTTAAGAATAGAACAAAAGTACTGTTTTTCTAAAACAAAAATAAAATGATCTGACAATCAAATGAAAAGCAATTGAAAGTATTGTCCGCCAATTGAGACAGTAATCCATCATTTTGTTTGTTTGTCAAAAAGATGGCCGAAAAGTTAATTTCAATATTTGATTGAATGAAATGAAGAATTAGAAATACATTAAGAATTACCAGAACTCTATATATTGACGATAATTGGATTATAAAAATGCATATTAAATGGCTTTTCCTCTTTCCAGACACTCATTATCTATAATTCGCTATAATTATAAAAATTTAAGGTTTGTTTCGACGCAATATCTTAAAGATATCTTTTTGATTGACTTTTAATAAAAATCCATAAAAATAATAATAATAAATGAGAAATCATTTGACTGAAGAGCAGATGAGAAGAAAAATTATGAATTTATTTAATGGAATAATAAAACTACTGAATCCTATAATTTATATAAACTCATAAATCGATGCAATTGGCGATAATTCATTTGCCGGTGAGGTGGCCACATTTCCAGGAATCATTCAGGAATCAAAAAGCAAATAGCTTGTCAAAAAACTGAAAAATTCAGTTCAAATTTTCAATATACAACTTTCCCAATTTTTTACAGCATTTTTCAATGTTTAAAAAGTAAATAATATTCAGTGAGTAAGTGTTTAGGCGAAAATATTTGAAGTTTGGTCACTTTATGTGTGAGCACCTACAGAATGGGACCACTCTATCTATTATGAAAATGTTGCTGATCAAAAAACCCAAGAAAATAATATATTCCTAACCATATTCTAAAATAAACCGCTTTGTGAACTCAAACTCATTATAATATCGAATGTATTAATATTATTAGCAAGCACACACCTCAAAAAAGCAAATTTCAAACCCAACTTATTCTTGCGGTTAATTTGAATTCTTTTTTAATTATTCTCTGATCAATGAAATTAAGTTTAGAAATGAAGAGGTATTCCGGGCCCGGGTTTTCTCTATTCAATATAAATGATAATTTTCTTCTCCTTCGCTATTCACTGAACTTTATTCTTAATTTGATATAATTTTTTGCCCACTTTTTTCTATTGTCCAAAACTATTGTAAATACTAAGAAAGATCATTTATTATCCTATGCTAACTCCGTTTATGTCCAGACAGATTGATCTGAATTTAATACTTGAACTGGATTATCTCATATTGATAAATTGGTTAATTATTTTATAAGTCATAGGATATAACAAACAATTTAATCGATTATTCTTATTAACAGAATTGCAGTTTTATTCAAAAAATTTAGTTAATTACAAATGTTTCTATTGAATTAAATGGAAATTAATTAAGAGAAATACCAGGACAACCGAAACCAAACCAAAACTCATTCTATTTAATAAAATTCTGATGTAATTCAAGATCTGATTAAATCAATGAGTTCTCTGTTTAGAGTTGAGATCAAGTTTTTGCCGCCGCTTCTGATTGATTGTAAAACCAAACGAATTGATTTAAAGACAGAATTCTATCTCAAACTCTAATCGATACAAATTTTTCAGACTTAGGATATCCAACACTTTTCAAACACTTGTATATCTCATATCTAATAACTAATTTGCGGAAAAGACTCTTACATCTAAATAGAGATGTCTTACTACTAGTACTTCAACTCTAAGATTTTGTGATATAAACAAAATTATTTTTTATATATGAAATTACAATACACTCTATTTGCGAGTAATTTAGCAGATAATCAGACAGACAGCAAAAGCTTTCAGTTCAGGTACGGGACAGGGCTTTAAAAGTGGGCGTCAAATGAATTTCTATTAAAGTGTTCTTCTTATAGCGTTTAAGCGATACATCTCTCAAACATCAGATATCCAGTCATCATATCATCAGCAAAATTGAATGAATGACTTCAACTAACAGTTCTGTTCACCACTACATCCCAGGCAGGGAAGAGTAAAGCAAAAAAAAATGCTTATAAATTACAATACATTACATCTCTGTCTAGGACTGAGACTCTTTACTCACTCCTTACATCACTCGTCAGTGTATTTGATTAAATCACGTTTTTATTACCTCTTAATTGATTGGATTCTCTGATATCATATTTTCCTTTTTTCTTTTCTCATTTAACTTTTGAATTAAGAAAAGTATATAAAAAGAAAACAATTTTCCAAACAATGCATTAATAATACTGAGGGCGGAAATGCAGGTTTCATATTCATATTGAAATGTGACCCCGAATATTTCAGGTAAAAGAAAAATTGCTCTGCATCACTTATGAGGGATGGCTTGTGTTTGCAACAACAGGGAACCCCAAAAGAAGAAGAAGTCATATAGTTTTTCTTCTTTGATAAATTTAAACCAAATTTCAGACTAATTATAGCCAATTAGTCCAACTCTCGATTGATGTAAAGTTTTCCAAAAAATAATTTTATCGATTTATTTATGAAAATGTTATGAAGAAGTCTTTGGCCGATAAGAGAGTCAATACATATGTATTACTCGAACGACGAAACGGAACACAAGAGAGAGACTAAGTATTTAAATGCAAACATATATTATATTTTTAAAAGAAAAACAAATGCATATAATTATGCTCTGAATGAATGGCCGGAAGGTTAGAACCATTTATCGCTCTCTAAGACTGAACTATATTTAACTTCTAATTTGATGCAAATTTATTAAAAGTGCACCGATTTAATAGAGGTACCAATTAAGGGCGTACCGGCCCATAGCCTCATATACAGGTGCTCTCCATTCAGATCACTCTTACAGCTGTGCTGTTAGCGCTCAGCGAATACGGACCGAAAACGTAGAAAACATACCAAAGAAATATTATTCATGTCCTGTTCAGCTAACTCTCACTCCCGAAACAGAGAGCCCTAACATAAGGCCAGTTCTCCAAAAAGGTATTTACAGTCGAATAAAAAAGACTATCAATCGATTCATGACTACCACTATCGCTAAATGCCTTTCAAATGGGATGAACTTATTTTTAGTCAATTATTGCCCGACCTTTCCAATGACTGGCCCTCTCCAGAATGGAAACAGCATAAGTGAGAAACAAGTTAAATATCATTTTCAACAATAATTCCTTTTGAAAGCGAATGTTTTTTCCTCTCAGTTTTGCTTTAAGGCGAAACTATTGCCAAAATAATAACGAACTGAAAAACTATATTATATTTAAAACTAAATGTTTTTTACTGTTCTTTGACTGGCAGTGAATTTCCGACTTTAAATAAAAGACTCGTTCCTTCAGTTCATATGATAAATGAATTTTTCAAATTATACGAACAGTAATTATCGACGATTTGTATTATTTTTTAGAAAATTATAAACGAATTCGTTTCGTTTGAATCAGATTCGGATTTCTTGAGAAAAAATTTTCAAACTATTTGCTGAACTATTCTCTGAACTCTAATTAAATCAAATGAATGGCAAAAAACATTTGAATGAAAGTTCTCAGCGATCTTCTCATCTGAGAGTCCAATAAATTGGAAAAGTTTCAGACTTTTTCAGACAACACTTCAATTGATTGGTAGCGAAATCAGACTTTAAATTATTGAATATTTTCCAGTCATTGACAGTTCTGGTAATTTTGGTAATCATTCAATTAATCGAAGCCCAGAGTCAATAGTCGACATTCCCTGACATTCCCTAAATTTGCTAATTTCTTCAACAAATATTTGACAACTAAATAGTTCAAAAACTAAATGTTTCGGTCAAATGCGGACAGAATGACAAATCAAACGGTGAATATTGGTGTCAACTATTTCAGGAATTTGCATGGCGTTAATCATGGGAGTGGTTAATTAACAAAGTAATTCAACATTTTTGGGTTAACCGAAATTCTATTAATGATAAGACAGCTAGTCCAAAAGTTCGAATGAGATAGACCATTTTCCCAGCACTACATCTTGCATACATCAATAAGATATTTCTAATACATGATAACAGAGATTAGATAATAAATAATTTAAAATAAATGCATAAGAAATTTAAAATATTGCCGAAGTTAATGAACTTTGAAAAGGACTTTAAATAAACATTTCAATTAACTCTTCTGTTAATTAAGTTTTATAACCAAATCCTTGAGACAAATGAATTGGGCTCTTCTCATGTCTGATATGGTGTGCCAGACCTTTGGCAAACCGGTAAAAGGCTTGATTCTGAATCAATGGCATAATTGCTGACTATGTCTATCATTTTTTAACACAGCATATGATTTAAAAAGAACTGGTTGACAGTAGACAGGTCTAGACATGTAGTTTAGCTAAAATTTAATTAAAAATTTCCTTCACATCAAAATACGCGACTGAAAAAGAGTAAAACATTTCTCTGTCCAGAAAAAAACGGTAACCATTTCCAAAGTGGGGATAACTCTTGACATTAAATTTTACTTTTTTCCAGAATTGGTTGGAAATTCATTGAAAAGCTTTCTGTCAGTTGTGTTGAATTATTTTTTTAGTTCAAAGTTAAATAATTTCAATGTTTGACTGATTCCTCTACTATTGAATGCAAAAAAGACCCATTTCTTAGACTTTTTACCAAAACTCCAAAAGTAATGCATCGAAGGACATACCAATGCATTAATTTTATGCATTAATAAACATTAGATATTCTGTGTAATCATCTTTAGAAACGGAAAAGAGGGAAATGAAGGAAAACAGTCTGAAATTATAACACAAATTGTATACATTCGATAGCTGACTGATCTTAGCAAGTTACTTTGGAATAAAAACATAATTGTCGGCACCATGCTTAATCAAACCACAAGTAAGCCGACTAAAATTCTTCAGACAATAAATTAACAATTGAATTGCAAAAGATTTCCCCCTGGCTTTTCACAAATGAAATTCTGGAATAGTATCAATAAAATCTAATGGCTCATCTCAAAAATTGTTTCTCAAGTGTGAGAAAATTCAGAAAACAATTCATCTAATATTCAAAGTAATTTAATTTTTTTAAATACTTATTAATACTTACAGTTTGAGTCCAAAGTTAATACTAGAAAAAAGTCTATGAAGTGATTAAAAACTTCAATACTTTAATAGAATTCGTGAAAACAATTGAATAATTCAACAAATTTTTGAATTGAAACTCATTTCAACCATTGAATAATTGAATAATGATTTTGGATCAGAAACAACCGAATAATACGAGGAAATCATTCCAAAAGAAAAATATTAATTTTTAGATAAAAATAAATATTCAAAATATTTTTTTGTTTAAAATTTTCTCAAAACAAATAATTTGTTTTGAAGCAAATTAGTGTTTTAGGACCGACTCCAGTCGTGTTAATGAACTTAATTATATGGCATTTCCTGATAGACCTTAAATGCTATTTAATTCTAAATTCAAGGCAAATATTTTTCGTACAAATTTTTCGCATTATTTACACAAAAATATTTTAAACACATTTTATGAGACAATAAAATAATTGATTAAAAAAACAGAAAAGTATGAAATGTTGTTATAATAGCTTTTAATTTGTTTCTATTGGAAAATAGACATAAAGTGCGAAAATAAATAAATAAAAACAGTGTTTAACGATTAGAAATACTTAATTCAATTATTCTAATGGCAGGACACAAAAAGGGCTAATTTTTAATAACTATGATATTCAACAGTTTTCGAATCATTTTGAAATAGATATTAAGCATAGAGACCTTGCTTAAAGTGGTTCCAGTCTGATCTAAAGTAGGGGAAAAAAGGCAAAGTCTGTGCGCCTCTCCTTTGGTGGTCTCTCTTATGGTGCGCTTGAATGCGATGCCATTTCGAGTCTATTAATACTGACTGTAATCTCAATGGAAATTCTGCAACAATTCTATTATTATTATGTTATGTATTGTGGATATCGTGAATATTTATAGCATTAAAGAAGTTCACTGAAATAACCAAAACATAAGGGCCGGGCCCATAAAACTGCATGCTCATTCTATGAATATCATTTGAAAAACTATGTCCTTAACCCTGGCTATACCCCAAGTGCAAGAAAAGTCAGAATAAGAGTTCAACACTATTAATAAAATAATTTTAATCTAAACTATTTTTTATTATTGCATAAACTGAGTGTTTTAGGGCTGAGCACAGTCTGGGCTTCACATAAATGAACTTGAGTTTTAGATTTAAAGAATTTTAAGTTTTATTGAAAAAAACCATATAATGATTCTGGAATAAACATTGAAAAAATGATCTAAATATACTATCAAAGCCTATGATTTTGTAGGATTAAGATAAATAATAACCGATTTCTTCCAAAAAGGAATTTAATTTTCAAATGAACTCATTTTATATGATATGATATCTAATTAAAAACAAATTAATTGTTAAATTTCACACATTTTATGATCGATCTCTCAAACAGATTGCGATTAAATAAAAATAAATCACATGAAGGATGAGATAGAAATGCCATAAAATAGGCATTTTTTGGGTGAAAAAAAGGTTCAAGGATTTCATTGCCATTTCCTTGGATTAAAAATTACATCAATTCTATTATTAAATGTTAATAAACTGTTTGAAACACAAAGAAATATTCCCAAAAATAGTCTAAAAACACCTAAAACTTGAAATCAATTTAGAGGTTAAATGTTTTATAATTTCATATTTACTCTAATCATCTGAAATAACTTTTAAATGGATAACTACTAAAATCGATTACATTTAAAGCGTGATATTTTCTCACATAATGTGAATCATTAGAGAAAGAAATTTCTCAAAAAATTCTGTTAGAAAACTATAATTCAATACTAAATTTCGAGTCAAGAAAATCAAAAGAAATTTTTTATGCATTAGATTTCAATAACATATTCATTATATTTGGTAATTGATTGCAATCATAAACAAGCATTCAGCCAATATTATACAACGACCATAACAACCAATCCTTTTCAAACTAAATAGATTATCTAAAATATGTTTTGAATATTTTCAAGGAACATTTTTAAAGCTTCTATTTCTATCATTTCTATACAAAAATAAAATATTATCTTGTTTAATAGTAATGAAAAGTAGTGTAGGAGCGGTGGGAGGGGGCAATCAAGGTGAAATTATATACTTCAAAAATACTTTACCGTGGCAAATGAAAACTAGTAAACATTTCCTTTAAAGGCGAGCAAAACATGAAATTTTATTTTCTCGACTAAAGAAAAATTTTTAACAAAATGCATATTTTATGATAATATTTGTGTAAAAAGTAAATTCTTGTACAAAATTCACGCACTGTTTTACTTTTCTCTTCGATCCATTAAAAATTTTTGGTCCATAAAAATGCTTTTCACACATATCTTAAAATTCAAGGCTTTTAATGACAGCATAAAGAAATCAAACACTTCTGACATTTAAATTCAATTTCCATCTTATTTTTGAAAATTTAAGTCTTTTTTATTTTTAAATATAAAATCATTTGATTATTCCCTGCATTGACTTCACAACAATGGCTTTTAAGTTGAGATCAGACCTAAAGGTTAAAAGCTATTCAACTTATCTGAAGGAGAGCTATAAGACTAATTCATGTCAGACTTAGCTAATAATTACATAGTTTTATTCGACTTTATATTAGAGAAGAAGGGCACCACTCGTATGCAGACGAGCGGCCTGTGCTCTCTGTGTCGGTCTGACGACTAACGGCGGCCAACAAACCAATAAAAAAGCCTTTCGTTTGCATTTACGGCATTTGAATTTCAGTCAACAAAAGAGTCTATTATTATAGACATAACTAAAGGAGAAAATAAATGAGTTTTGATTCTTATTCACATCAGATCTGATGTTTGTATTCTTAATTTAATTTGAATTTTTCGGCATTTCATTGACTGCTAGAACCCGGGATATAATTTATTTATTGATTTTTGCATTAGCGCCGCAATTTGTAAAGTGCAGTCTTGCTCCAGGTCAAAAAAAATTTCACTTTCATAAAAATTAACATTAAATTTCAAAACAATTTTACATTTTTCTTATCAAATATCTGAATAATTGCAGACTATTTGCATTCAAATCTAATTATTATTCGCGATGAAAGAGAAAGTCAACTATTTTATGGACTGTGAGAACAGTGTCTATCATTTCAACACTCAGAATGTGATGGTTGGCTGAAAAGCAAATAAAAAATGAGAAAACTTTTATCCCAAAAATCAGACATTTTAGACGAAAAAGCCATTGAATTATTCATAACTACATAAGTGTGTGAATATCAAAGAGGAGACAAACGATGCGGACATCAGATAAAGAATTTCGACTTCATTTTTAATCTGCTCTTAGTTTAAAAAACCATAAAAATAGTAATAAAAGTCAAATAATTATTATTTATATTTTGTGTTTCACTCGATTCTATGCACACATAAAAAGTAAGCAAAAAAGACCAGAGAATAGTCGTCTCTTTTTTACTGCGATGGAAGTCCACTGAAGAAATATATACAATACAACCTCGAAATAACGGAATCAGCGGTGCAACAAATTTTTGTCCGTTATATCGAGTTTCCGTTATTAAG
>JAQIWP010002220.1:0-11681 GCA_034695525.1 Euzetes globulus
AAAAATCTTTTGTATAATATTACATACATTTGTGGCGTTTCCTTAGAATATAAGGCTTAGATAATGGGTTTGTTTTTATGGTGTTGTTTTTGAAGGAGAGGTCGAGAAGGGGTGCAAAAGGTTGCACTAATTCACCCGCATATTACTGGACGGCCATATAAATCAATTAATGTCGGAAAGAGAGCACCAAAGACTCACTTTTGAAATATTACTCAATATTACCACTGAATGACCAGAAGATAGAGAGCACCCAATCATTGTTATAGAGAATGCAAGGGTAGGAACACGCAACTTGAAAATGCCATTGAATTACATTTTTAAGTTATATTTTCTCTGATAACGGGATCTACCCAGGATAACCGTATTACCCCGAAAAGTTAATCTGATCTAAGTCGTAATTTGCGTATCTGCATATCGAGATATTGGTTTGTATCGCATATCCATACAATCCTTACCAAGGGTATCCTTTTTGATATTCCCCTGCTTAAAAGAAAAGACACCTTATGTCCTACCTACCTCTTCCTCTGAAAAGTTTTCTTGGGCCCCACCCTGAGTTCGAACTCTTCTGGATGGTTTCGGGATAGTCCATATGTATTTGACCTTTGAGGGTGAAATATTGATGAAATGCATGCGTAAAATACATGTCAAACATTCAAAGTGAAAGCCCCTCTCCCCCTAGATTTTGGTCTGAAAAATGAGTAATTACTCCCCCTCTATACCCCCTAGGGTCACCGACCTTGCCCGTCTCTGGTTTTAACTAAAGAAATAAAGAATAAATCGAGAAAATTAATCTTTAAGTGTGAGGACATTCTTATTGATGTTTGAGTACATTATTTTCAAATTAGAATCAACTTTGTCTCAAAATCATTACTTTTTACGACTTTTCCTAAGAAAATGATTTTTGACATCAAATTGAATGTATTTTCATTCAATTTTGTTTTAGTAGTCATTAAAAGAGTTTTGCTTTGAGCCATAAGTCCTTTTGCCAGACACGAGCCAAGAGCACAGTCATAAGATGTTCACATATTATAGCGTCGCACGAATGTTAAGAAACTTTCCGTTTCGGTGAACCGTTTTATTGATGGCTTCGGTGACCATTCGTTGAAGTGCTCTAATGTTGCATAAGTTTTGCGTAACTTCAGTCTAACAGAGGTTCAGATTAACAGATAATTACATCTTTACTCATATTTTTACTTTTATTGAATAATAGAGTCATTCAAAAGTTTTAAGTCATATATTTTAAAATTAAATGTTGATAACCATTTGCAAGGTTATTTACTAATTTTTCTTTTTTTAGCATTAAGTTTAATTAATTAATCTGATCTAAAAATTATTTTATGCATTTTTCTACTTATAATTTTGTTAAACTTTGCCCCTTTAAAAATTAATGATTTGATTTGAGTTAGAAGATTTGATAGTATTATAATTTATTACTAATTTTTTGTTAATTGATTCTGTTTTTAAAAAATATTTTCAATGTTCGGACCTGACATTTAACTGAAAACATTTTTCTTTGCTTTCGATTTAAAGCAATGAATGGAAAATAGGAATATTATTCAATGTTTGGCGCAATAGAGTGGAGTGGAAAACAACCCCCACAGAGATAATACGTGAGCCGATCAGCCAAACCATATAAGTTACCATTGAATCGATGAAAATAAGCGGCAAAACAGAAAGATAGTTCTCATAAATTGAAGATCATTTAAGGCTGGGAACCACAGCTTGATGTTAGACCCAATTTATCGCTCGGATATGAGTTTCAATAATTTTAACAAATTAAAGGATCGTTTTATGTATTATTTGTCGAAATGAATGTTTTTGACGCTCCGGTGATTCAAAATGAAATCATTTATATATTATTCAACTGATATTTTTAGTCAATACAACTGACAAACAAATAAATGCTGATCTTTTCAGAAGCAATTGAACTGCTCTTTCAAATATCGACTTAAATTGAATTTTAAGCTAATGTTAAGTAACGTCGAAAACCTATCCAATAGTCAGTCAGTCATTAAGTAATTTTTTGTGAGAACAATAATTTTCGGATCGGATGTCGACCCAAATGTAGATCAAAATCAATCAAAACTACGAATAAGTTGTTTTTAATAAGTAATCGGAAGCATTGTTTCGTTTAGAAAAGCAAATTTTTGAGACATACCTGACCTCAATTTGATATTGTCTTCCTCTCCAATTGAAATCTATTCTTATTTTCACAATCATATAATTTAAAAAATTAAATAAGTGTAATTTTTAATGTAAAATGTCCTTTTTGTAAATATTCTTGGTCAAATTCAAGTTAATAAAAACTTATCTTTTGTAATCTAAGTCAGATAAGTATTTATGTGACATTCAGGAAACCACAACATAATTCAAAATCTAATCAATATTTTGGATAAATTTCTGGATACTTTTCTACCAAAAGATTTATTTTTCGATTATTTTTAAGACAGAAAACAATTTTGACACAAAATGAGATAAAAAGCGATATATGAATGATGTATGTGATATTCTACAAGTTTTAACCCTTTCCTCTTCGTTCCCTTAAGCCATATTCACAGTAACACAAACTAATCGATCATTTGATTTCAATTTTCTTATTCAATTCAAAATTGAATTGTTTAAAAATTAAAGTAAAATACATTGCTATAATTAAAATTTTTAATGAAAATAGGATCGAGGTCTTAGAGATGACCAATTAATTAAAATGTTCACCCGGAGAACCCTTTTTAAAATTTTCAAACAATTTTTACTTATTTTTACAAAATCTATCTGGAGAGAATATCTACTTATTCATTGAATATACCATGGAATTTTGTCGTTATTAAGAGTTAAAAAGCCAAAAATATCCAGGAACAGACAATTTAATAAAAGTGACAAAAAAAATAAATAAATAAAATGCAAAGATATAATCTGATCATTGATAGGACATTCAAGTTATATGATTCGGAAAATTCAAAATAAATTCTATAATTATGTGAATCACTTTTGTTTGCTTTGGAGTCAATTTGAATGGTAAGCAAGCAATTTGTTTGCAGACACTCTTTTGACTACCCTTTCATTTGTGAGACCTGTGGACGGATTACAAGGAATGAGTCGCTTCTAATGATAATCAGCGAATGTAAACAGTATTTGAGTGAATGAAAGCCATGCGATTCAGATTCTAGTAATTTTGATCGCAACCACTTTACGGCATTTCAGTGTAGGAGTTCTGACTGAAGGAAGGCCACCAACATTGCCCTCCATTACCATTCATTGCTATACTATGCCATCGATTGTAAGCAATAACAGAGACAGCGAATAATTATCGGCACAAATGAAAGCAGAGGTGCTTTACATGCGTTGTATATCTTAGTTAATAATCAGCAGTAAGTGAACCGACTGTAAGACAATTATGTATTGTTCACCAATCGGTTGCTTATGTCTTACAAATTACTATTAAATTTGCAAAATTACTAACGTTTGCATATTTAGTGCTGACTATCCAATACATGTCGACTATAGGCTTAACTTCTGGTCAACGTATTTGTTTCCATCTTAAGAGCCAAACAAATGGTTGGTTCCTATCATCTGGTCGTTGAACTAAATTGGTTTTGAATAAAATTTGTTGATCATTTTCAAGAAAATAACTTAAAAGTCATTACACGGTTTAGTCATTAAAACATTGTTTTGATGAACTTCTTGACACTTGTCTGACACTCCAATTAAGTATATCATGGAAAACATTATGTAAGGCCGAACTAAGCGTCAAAATATTGGCGTTTTCTCTCTTCTACACAAAAACATTTTTTCTTATTTTGGTTACGCATTTAAGCATTCATTTTAAATATTTTACAAAAACAATTGACTCGATTTATTGAATTTTTATTTTATAAATTAGTTGCTTTTCTTGGCTTTTGTTTCCTTAACGGTCTGGTCTATACGACAGACAGTCATCAGACAATAAAGTCTGAGGTCTTCTATAACAGGATCTAAGGTGTGATGAAAGACAACTCTGAAAAAAGGGATTTTCTAGTATTTTGTGGCGCAAGGCTAGCATTCAAAGTATTCACACAATTGGCATCAATTTTCTTGCGATTTACAAAGTCTATCATTTATTGTGAATGTTTAACTGAAGAGAATAGGTCTGAATAGCTGTTTGGCACGACTCACAATCCCAGTGTCTCTGAAGCTTCAATTACTCCTATTCTAATATTTTGGAAAAAACGCTTAACTTATTATTATTAAAGCAAAACAGAAACAAAGCTTATCATTGAATAATGACTTCAATTCACTTATTTGTGAATAACTCAGTGTTCAGTCTTAATGAGGAGTTGATTGCTTTGCCATAAGTGTGAAGTGCGGAGAGACTGTCCATCAAATTATTTGGTAGCGATTGTGCCCCAAAAGAGCGCCGATAACTGGAATCATGCAATCGTTAGAGCCATTAGACCGAAGAAATTGCGATGTTGTGAACCGCTATTGCAGTCAACGCAAACCCATTTCAATACACATTTCGTGACTCAGTGGCCAAAAGTCGAACTTTCTATTCATGTATTAGAACTTATTGGTGATTACGCTCCGGGCCTTTCGTGGAAAATATCAAAATTTTTACAAATGGTTTGAATGAGTCCGCTCTTCCCTATGTTCCTTACAATTACAGACTATTGACATTTTTTTAGGAAATATTTTTGTTTTCTTAACTAAAGAGTTGTAAAAACAGGAGTGTCTGCACAACACCAACAACTGTACGAATAATTATTAGTTATCATCTTAACTATGATTGAAATACATATCGTCCTAATTGTGTACCGCAGGAGAAAGTTAGTGCTGTCCCAGTGTTTGCCAACATTCAAACATCAAACAGCTTTTGTGAGAACTATAACCAGTCCTTAAACAAAAATATGACAGAATTTGAAGAGTTAATCAAATCTTACAAATTGTAGTAAAAAATCAAAGGATGACAGGGTTTCATACTTCCAGATTTGAAGCCATCATTTGATTGACTTACGAATCACCGGTAAATTATGATTAAGTTATTATCCTTTTTCAAGTTATAAGCCGTTTGTTTTAAACAATCAATCTTTGAGTAAACATTGTTTCTAATAATGATAATAATGACAACATATCTAATGAGTGATGACTTGTTTGGCAAATGAAGTATATCTTCAAAGAATCACTCATTCATTATCGCAATTCTGTTTGAAACTTGAAATATAGTAATTGTTTTGATTCAATGAACTCAAATCAGTTGTATTTTCTACGTTAATAAGGGAGAGAAAACACTAAACAGTTTTATGGAAAGAATAGAAGAAAACGATTACATCTCAGAAGTTATCAGTTTTTGGGAATCGTTTAGAATTTGGTAAACCTTGGAAAAAGACTTCATGTCATTGATTCCAATACTGATTAACTATATTTAGCCGCCAAGTAATGGAATATTCTTGTCTTAGTATAACAGATAACAATTAAATAGAGTGGCAGTTGTGGGTCGGCATCACTCCCTTCTATAACACTAAGGCGTGATTGCATTTTACAGTAGTTTTAAAAGTAGTCAAAAATCAGTTGCTTTTCTGAATTCACTTTTACCTCACTTTCACTATCGATAACTACATTGAATGTGTGTTAACACAACTTCAGCGCCGGTCAGATATGAAAGAAGGGAATCACTTGTAATGTATCGATAATTACAAGAATTTTTTTACAGAAATAGTCAATTGCACAAAAATCAGCATTTTTTAAGAAAATATTCATTTTGTCGAAAGTAAAGAAACGCATAAAATTTGTGTGAATCTACAGATAGTTTCAAACATAAGATTTGGAAGTATGAGAAAGTCATAGACTGAACATAACCCGAGTGAAGGTCAGCTTTAAAAAGCATTCTTAGTTTTCCAACAACTGATCGGTTATTACAAAAGAAGTGATTATTGGGAGCCATCAGTTTTGACTCGAATTTTCGGCTCTAACTCTAATGTAGAGACAGTCAGTCAGTACTTTACAGTGTTGTGCCATCAATTGAGTCAATGAATGTTCAATCACTGAACAAACCGGAGCTCTGATAAGTCTGGCCATAAAACATGGAAAGTAATGCATTCCTCGCTAACGATTTGACCAAACAATGAATAAATCTATCAACAGATGAGTCCAAAGAAAAATCTCTTTTCTGACTATTATTTTATAAAATATAACGAATGAAAGTCTATTATTTCAAAAGCAAGGCTTCAAAATTGGAGGAAAATCAAGTAATTTTCAGTCAATAAAAGAGAAAATTTCTTTTGAAAGTTTTGTAATGACTAACAATTCTTTATTCAATTTCGGTTTTCAGTCTGAATGTAAAGTCGGTTCAACAGTAATGCATTCATTTATTAAAGTTCTGTGAAAAAATCAAAAAATACATTTTCATTGAAAATTATTTCTTTAAAAATCAAGATTTAATTAAAATAAAATAACTAGTATCTTGTTCAAGAGGAGGATATTCTTTGTGAACAGCTATTGTAGCTGTTCTAATAATTGTAATGATATTGTTATTTAAGGTAAAGAATAATATACTTTATTTTAATAAAAATAATTTTAATGCCAGAAAATGTAAAAAATATATTTTATTGCAATTGCTTTCATTGAAAATATTTGACAAATAAGTTATTTCAAATTATTTACATTCCATCAAAATAAGTTTAGAATTTGTGGAAAATTAGAAAATATTACTTTTTTAATCGATAAAAAAGTTTAACATGATCAATTGAATTTAAATTGATATTATATGATTTTAGAATCCATAAAATACTTAAAATAAATTAATTGTAATCATAGACAAGATATGAAAATAAATGATTAATAATCGGTTAACAATCTCATTTACAGTTATTTTGAATTAACCTTTTATCAATAGTTCGTTGAGAGCCATGATATAGTGCTGAGCCATTTGTAAAGTTTCGTATTTGGATAGTTTGGAATCGCCTCCAATCGATGGGACGACTTCTCTGAGTTTATCGAATGCAACGTTCAATGAATTCATTCGTTTCCTCTCTCTTGCATTTGCGGCTAAACGTCTCTTTTTGAGGACTTGCGGACCACCATTTTTCGACTCTTTCGAGGAATTCTTTGATCTCTTTCTTCGAGTCTTCTTCAGTGATTCATTGGATTCATTACTTGAAGAATAAATTGTTTGATCGTTGGATTCATCAAATGATTTCATTGAGAAACTGATGTCTGCACTCAAAATATTTCTGTGATTCGAATCAATTGAATCACTTGATGGCGAACTACAGGATAGTTCATCAATGGATGAGACGGAATATGGATTGGATGGGGAAACACTACTCTCCAGACACGTATTAAACGATTGGATGTTCATTAAGTCGATTGCATTCATTTCTTGTTGCTTTTTGTTCACAAAACAAAAGGAATTACTTGAATAACAACTGTTTTTATTTATTTCCGATAAAAATAGCGAATATTTTCTGTAAGTTCTTCGCAAACAAATTATAGAGAATTCAATTCAATTAGAGAGCATAGGAGTCAACATAGTTGATGGCACTGAACGGCACTGGCGTTTGTTGCGGCACTTGTTCTGGCAGTTGTGTGTACTGGACCTTAGAGGCTCAGCTTTTATATGGCAGCAAAGCTCCACCATTGCAGACGAGGCGCAGAGCCTTCTCATCATTATCTTGTCAGATAACAAGGCGGAGACCCGACCCAATCCACGCGCTTTGGCCCGAAGGCAACGTCGCCTCGACTCGAATGAGGAGTCGATTCTCGATCTGTGTTTGTATGGTATCTCATACTCTATTGTAAACCCAACGCAAAGAATTCTTTTTTATACAATTCTAGACATCAGTTCAATGTTATGTCAATTGATTTGAGAATATATATAACTTTTTTATTCCCAAACTTCAAGACTTCTTTCAATTTAATAATTGATTTTTCATTGAAAATTTAGTTTCATTATTACTGTTGGCTATAAATCATTTCATTCATACATTTCTTTGAAATTAAGATTTTAAGTGAAACTTCTTCGCCAATTCATTTATGACTCGCTTTGATGTTTCAATTTAAGTTAGCGCTCAATAAATCAATGGCTAACCCTTTCTCTAAATTGAAATTGTAATACAAATTGTATATCAAGAGAATAGTCTGAAAAAAGATATGACCAAAAATTAAAATATTTTCAAAGCCATCAACTTTTGAAGAGAAAACGATTTTTCAAAAATTCACTTAAATTGAAAAATTAATTAAGTTTTTAGAAGAAAATAGAAACGAAAACAAAACAACTTCTTTGTGGTAATAGTTTTGTATTATTTGGAGGAACAGCCCATAAAGTTATGAATCATAAAAAGTGAAAGTAAAGAAGTGCTCAAAATTCAAATATTGGAAAGAATTGGCGCACAATTAGCCAAAAAAGAGGAATATTCATGACATACAAATGACTCAATAAATATTCATATATTTTGTTCTCAGAACAAACCGTTTTCATTATCCACTCTCTATTGAGGTTCGAGTCTATTCTTCTGGTCATTCACTCCCTAATGAGTTTGCTGTAGTTATATGGATGTCCACTACAGGTATTGTAATATATGAAACAGTCATAAATAGT
Organism: Euzetes globulus; assembly: GCA_034695525.1. Classification (NCBI taxonomy): domain Eukaryota; kingdom Metazoa; phylum Arthropoda; class Arachnida; order Sarcoptiformes; family Euzetidae; genus Euzetes; species Euzetes globulus. The sequence continues at coordinate 8,570 of JAQIWP010002220.1, forward strand.
CATTTTGATGAATGGCATTCGGAGAAATACAAAGCTTATAACACATAAAAGACTTACTCTGTGGGCACTGTTGTCTCTGTTGGCTCTGTTGGCAGCGTTAGGCTATCGGTCTTCAGCTCAAAAAATCTCTTCCGCTAGAAATAGAAGAGAAGAAAACAATTTGTTGTGTTTTCCAAAATTCTATTGTTAACTAAAAATGAGCCACTCATAAGCCTATCATAAGTTATTATAAGAGGAACACCAGAACACCGGCCAAACCAACAGTGAAGATACATTTGTCAGAAATTTGGTTCAAAATTCTTATTGACATACACTGAGCCAATTAAATGGACAATAGACGCCGACATCCAGCTATTAATGTTAATTCAAGGTCACTTCACTTTTATTTTCGTTTTTTATTTTCCAACTAAATTGCAAAGAAATCCAACACAACTCTGCCTTTAAAGCAATTTTCGTCGGTTTCGTCTAAAATTTTCATAGTTTTCATAATACATACTTGGAACTAGCACATAACATCAAAATGATTCAGAAGATACAACTTTTTTATATATGAATATTGAAAGAAGTATTTATTTGACAAGATAAAAATTGTTGAACATCTCTTATTGGAATGTGGAATGGTCAGTTTAATTAAAGAGAAGAATCAGATTTTGGCTTCAAGTTTAGATTGTAAATGACTACTATTGCCATTATGTAAGTCATCACTCATTGTTGACTTATATTACTTTTGTTTTCTTTAAGCGCTTCTAAGAAAATGTATTTTAATTAAAATGTTTTTCACATGAAATAAACGATAATTGAATTAAGTTTTAACTTTTCTCTTAAAGTTCATCAATGAATGACAATAGAAATGAAATATTTTTTGTGTTTCAATTTATTGAATGTAATATTTCTGCTTTGTTTAAGATTTAAAAAAGAGTTGATTTAAATGAGGGATTTCCTCAAAACTATAAAATAGATGTTTTCAAAACTTGTAAAATCAAAGGACTGTAATTGAGTTCAACACTATTTAAGTGAGTATTCATTCACTAATAAGACAGGAAGTGGTGCAGAATATAGCGCACGAAACCAGTGTTCGGACTATAAAGGATGTCGGGGTGTATCGATTTGAACGGAAATACCCATAAGCCATGGGCACAACAAAACTTCTCCAGACAATTATCTCTTCCTTATCCTATTATTGTTAAGCAGTCGACCAATTGTTGATTGAAATTTACATTTTAAATGTATTTTCAAATGTTTCCACTTCACAGCCAAATATTTCTCAAACCTCATATCATATCATATGAGAATCAAATGGCAATAAGCAAGCTTCAAAATGAATCAACAAGAATAGTGAAGAATTCAACAATTTGAAAAATCGCTTATAATTTCTAAATTAAAAAATATGGATTTCTAAATGAACTTTAAGTATATTTTTTATCACTTTAATTATCTCAAAGCAGATGACCAAAGATGAATGAAAAACAATTAAATGATGAATACATTAGTGGTTAAGATTGCCAACAATTTCGAAAATATTTATCAAGTTCATATAATTCAATCAAAAAGAAAGTTTCTTATTGCATGAGGCAACTAATCTAAAATATTAATTGGGTAGTGATTTTAGTACTGTTCATATAATTAAAAAAATCAGTTTCGTAAAAGCACAATTATTGAATATATTTACCGATTACAAACATTAACTGTAAGAAATTTACTATTTTTTTCACTTTATTTCTAATTTTATATATTATATAGTATACGTAATTTCTAAAAACTAGTAGCTTGATAGATCTATTTGGCAAACACTATTGGTTTAAATTAATTCATATTTACGAATTGTTGTAATCATTGATTAAAAATTGTAAATAAATGAGCAAATTGAACAAAAGAGCAATGTAAAAAGATGATCACATATAGATCCATCATTTGAATTCCTTTGTTGGCAATTTTTTAATCGCATTTAAAATGATTTAAGAATTAACAAGTTTAAAATTCTCAGAATTTTAGGATAATTGCTTTTTGGAAAAATGACACAAAATTCAATTAAATAATTTAGATGATAAACAATTTTAGTCTTTTAATTATTAATATACTTCACATCTTAAGCACTAAAGAAAGCAGTGCTTGCAGTCAACCATATCTTATGCAACATTAGAGCACTTCAGCGAATGGTCACCGAAGCCATCAATAAAACGGTTCACCGAAACGGAAAGTTTCTTAACATACGTGCGACGCTTTAATATGTGAACATCTTATGACTGTGCTTTAGGCTCGTGTCTGGCATCAGGACTTATCTAATTTGGCTCAAAGCAAAACTCCTTTAATGACTTCTAAAATAAAATAAAAGAGCACTTAATTCAGTGTAAGTCTAAAGACTTAAAAAAAAGTATCGCAAAAAAGTCTCCAAATTCTGCAGAGTTTTAATTTGAAAATAATATACTATTGTTTACGATATATGGCGTTATAACGACGATGACTGCAATTTAAATCCTTCTTATATGCAATTCAAATGCAATTAGATTATGATTCGTGCAAAAAATGCCGTTATCCCATTTAACGCCAATTTTCACACTTTTTCAAAACAAAAACAGCTCAAAACTTTGAGTATCTGATAATTTCAATCGACTAATGCGGGTCTGTTTCCTATCATTACTTCTTCACTTATTTACTGTTTTTTACAAAAAAGGATAGGATTTTTTCCTTTTTAAATTGACATGTCTTAAATGTTTTTAGAAGTATTCCTGTTTTTATTGTTTGTGGATTATAAGTCCAGATCGCATATTTCAACAACTTTAAATATCAAGTTTTAATGTTATTTAAGCAAGATGTTAATATTTAGAAAAGTTACAAGAATATTTTGAAAGTTTTCACGTATAAAATTACCACCCTGTGTATTATATTTGGTAGGCTATATAAAACACAAAAAGTAAAGAAATATAATCTAATAATTTTGAAGAAAAAATGATTCACGAAAGCAGACCTCACATTCATATTTTGTGAGGTCAGACCAATCGCACGATATGTTTCGATTCACTCTAAAACTAATGTATTTTGAAGTCAAATTTGGTTACCATTGTGTGTGTGTGTGTGTGTGTGTGTGTGTTTGTGTGTGTGTGTGTGTGTTTGT
>JAQIWP010002221.1:0-11678 GCA_034695525.1 Euzetes globulus
AAATGCGAAAAATGGTTCCAAAACGCCCCCAAAATACCCGGAGGCATTTGGGTAGTTATACTGCTCGCTTTGCGTCTTGTAAAAATAGAAAAAACAATTAAGTAATTAATTTAATTAATTTATACTGAAATTTCAAGTTTAAATAAAGATCAATTAAATAATGCTATAAGATTAAATGCCAACTAGACAATTAGTGAAAAACTGCTCAAGGAAACAATTTAAAAATAATTACTTCCAAAGATATTTCAAAATAAATTAAAAATAAGTTTATTTCAAATGATTTCCTTTAATTAAAGAGCAATTCAAGCGTATTAATTTAATTATTTGTCAAAGTTTGTTTTTATTAAAAGTATTAATACCATGGTTATTTTATTCTTATTTTATTTGGAATTAATAAATACTCTAGCAAGCAATCTATTCAATCAATTTTCTGCCTACAAATATTACTGATATGAATCGGATTTTGTTTAGAATATGATTTCAGGTAGAAATTCATGAACAGGATAAAAAGGAAGCCCGCATTTCCCATCATAGCGGCCATGTAGCCAAGGGGTAGGTCTGTCTGCTTGAAGTAGACGATGGTGAAGTAGCTGAACACCATAATGAACTGGGTCAACTGCATTCGTGTCATATACTTTTTCCACCACAAATACTTCTGCCATTTGGGACCCAATGCCGACAACCCGTAATAGGAATACATCAGTACATGAATAAAGCCATTAATTATCGGAACGATAGCACAGGTAGGCATGTCTAGCAAAGATAAGAGCATATTAAGTTAAAGTAATCATGCTGAATAAAATATTTCAATTTAAAACTTCAACTGTTTGTTAATTTATACAATGATAATATTCTTGATAATGAACTAGGAAGCTTTTTAAATACGAAAAAAATGTTGACCAGGATAGAAGTTAAAACATATTTTATAATTAAAAGATGCTTAAACATTTACTAGAAAGTTTTAGGAAGACATTTGTTTGGTTAAACTTACATGGATTGTATTTCATGTACATCCATCCTGCAGCCACCATGGATACATGGTGCCATAAGTGTAGAAAGGTGATCTGGGACTGTTTCTTTTTCAATGCCATGAAGAATGTGTCAAAGAAGTCGATAATTTTAGATAAATAGTAGAGATGCGCCACATTTATGAACTCCATTGCCTTTTCCGATGTGTCCGTCTTAGGGTTAGAGAAGTCCCATAAATCCCGTCCGAATCGGGTCACTCCAAACAGTACTTTGATAAAGAAGTAGAGGTTTATCAAGACCTGGTAGAAAAGAAAATGTTAAAATATGAAAACTGATCAAGTTAATTGATAAACTATAGCTAAGTCTTTACATCTTCTAGGTTCTAGACACCCACCATTATCTAGTTTAAATTAGAGCTTTTTAATTAAATAAAATTACCATCATGATCATCTAAATCATAAGTCGCTTTGCTTAACAGTTCTCAAAAGTAAATTCAACAATATTTCATGAAATGGTTAATAAAGTGAAGATTGAATTGTTGCTAGAAAAGAAAGCCCTACCAGAATCAAATTGTAAGCAATCATGGCTTTCTTGACATCGAGGCCCTTCTTTTTCTTGCGCATGTACTCCGGAATGACGACAAAAACTGTGCCCAAATAGCTTCCGATGACCATAATGACGAAGCCGAGTCCGGATATGCCAACCAGAAAGTGGTCTTTAGTGCGGGGATCGGCCGGTGCTTCCCAGTACTCGTGCAGCCAATAGTATAGACTCGAATCTTCGCCAACATTCTCACGGAATTGGTCGACGATAAAGTTGTCGGCTACTTTATCCATTTGTTGCCAGTTATTCAGTACAAAATCCATATTTCTTTTAGAAATGGTCTTGGTGCACCTTTCAACGAGAAAACTAATATCTGGCCTTTTAAGTAAACTAAAGTGAACTTATATAAAGACTTTAAAATCTAATGATTTGAGGAAAATTAGTTAATGAATGGCAAAAAATTATTGCCAGGAAATCTTGTTCAAACCAAACAATGAAACTAATTACCATGCTAATGAATAATTAATCTTTTGCACCAATCATCAATTATTGTTTTTGCTATGAGCAACTCGGCCATGTCGCCAAGTTGGAATCTCAAAATTTTCCGTTTGGGCAAGGGCTAAAATCGATTTGAAACAGCTATTTTATTCCAAATCAAGCCGGAAATTTTAAAAGTAATTTACTTTTATTATGTTATGATTGACGGATTTTCAGGCCATCATTTGCAAAAATGCTTGAATTTTAGCCGTCATTACCAAAAATTCCTAAATTTTTTCAAATATTTCACTGACCGTTTGCCGGGATGGGGGAAGGGGTCCAATTCTCAAAGATTTCCATTTTGGGGAGCAAGTTAGTTGGTCCCCCTTGGCTATCTCTGGTTTTTATTATGATTTGTTATTGATTTGCTTAGGGATGAAAAACAAGCTTAGTCCTAGGGAAGAAAATATGTATTGAGGTTGTTTTTCTTATTTTTTTTAAGGAAGAGGGTTAGTGTGAACGTTTTCATGCTTGTTTTAATATTCGAATTATATGAAACTGTCTTATCTTTGACATTTTAAAGCGTTTTCTTGCGTTTTCTCCAGTTCTTTAAAAATAGATTGAAGGAAAACTTAATTTAATAGGTAATTTTAAATTTTAATGATTCCTATTGTTATAAAACTACACGTGGTATTAAAGCAATTTAATAATATAAGCTTGATATTTATTTTAGCTAGAATATCATTTATACAACTCTTTACTTATGATGCTAATTTATAATCTGTCTTCCTTGAAATTAGTATTTTTAAGAAGCAGACATGGAATCTAATACTTACAAGTTATAACTTATAACTAACAAAAAAAGTAATATAAATGTTAATTGAAAAATTTAGTTACAGTTTTTTAATTTTTATAGCTGATTAAAATCAAATGCTGTTTATACAATGTTTTCTTTTAGCAATTTTGGCTGGTTAGAACAAATTAATCATGGTTGAATGAAAATGCATGTTATATAATATGAAACTTCAAAAAAAATTTAAAAATATGCAAGAAGTGTATTTGAACCTGGGATACCCAGGTCATAAAGAGATAGTTTGACCAGTAGGCTGTCAATGAATGATAAAATGTTTATCCATAACACTTTATAAATGCCTAAATATTTTCACTTTAGAATTTTTTTAACTAGCCATGGGAATGATGATTAAAACAAAAGTTAGTTAGAAGTATTAGATTCCATGATAGCTTCTTAAAAATTTTAATTTCAAAGAAAACAGATTTATATATTAGTATAATTAGTAAAAATAAATGTAATAATTTCGACAAATTCTAAACAAATATAATTAGAAAATAACATGAAATATACCAAATATTTCTTTAGACTTGAAATTATGTTCAAAAAAGATTAAAATCAATAATTCAAAGTTTTAATTAGTTTCTTAAACTATAATTAAACTATTATTCAACCACCTTAAATTTAAATATCTTAAAATAATCGATAAAATAGCCGATCAGATCATCATCTTAAAGGGCAAAATTTCAAAGCCACTATGAGTATTTAGAACATCTATATTAAAATTCTATCTCTTTTCTTTCTCAACAACATTTATACAGAGTCTTCCATATTTAAAAGAGCCTCGTACAAAGCTAGAGCATAATTTTAGCACGCATAAAGGCAGAACGGATTAAAATCAAAAATGATACAGATTACACAAAATTATTAATCAAAAAATTAAGCAGAATAAACAGGGCTAAAATAATTTAACTTTTTGGTCACTTTCTAATTAAATTCAATGATCAATAACACATATTTGATTAAAGAGTAACCTGTATTCTAGTAAACATTTTAATCCTTTAGTTTTAACTCTATTAAAAGATTATAAAGATATGAACTCTAGCTTTGCACGAGGCTCCTTTAAATGTAGAAGACTCTGTAGATTATTTATTTATATTAAATAAATTAATAAGACTAAATAATTGCGATATTTAATACTAGTTACAATTAAGATATATTAGGACTAATCAGAAGATGTTACTCTAGTCTTATTAATTAGATTTTAGTTCATAAATATTTTCAATTACAAACCAGATTTGATGCCATTTTAGTCCTTGATTACAAAGTAAAAGAATAGACAGATACAAAATAAATTGAATATATTCCAAATGTCCAATAAATAATAAAATGAATAATAAATGAATATATATATTGATATTTTTAGGTCAAAATATATATTAAGTTTCTTTAGTATTATTGGCCATAATTTATGGCATATTTCCTATTTTTATCACAACAGACACAGATATTACATTTATTTCTTGAATAAAATACAAGATTTTGTCATTGCTAAAATTTGTAAAAGAACATTTCAAAAGAATTAATATATTTTTTATTTAAATATATTAATTTCATGATTGGACCATGAGTGAATTCAAAAATTATATCAATTTCGATAAAATATCAAATGCCTTTAAAATCTTGGCTCAAGGTCTTATTTATATCTCAAATTGGCCCTGTAGTGAAGTTATTATAAGTTTAATTAATAAACTCGGTTCATTTAATAAATGGTTAATCAAGTCAATTATTTCACTATTATTTAGTACTTTAATTATCTGTAAAATAATTATATTTTCTTCAAAATTCTTATTTAAAAAGTTTATTCAAATATCTGAATATTTCCGGAAATTATTGCAACTAAAACCAAGATTATATTTATTGTTTGGAATGAAAGCCATTTGCTTTCTCATTCTAGTGTGGAGCGGACTGGACCTGACTTTAGATTATTTAAGTTATCCATATATTTATAAAATGATTATTTTGGAAAATAAATATGGCGTCGATTTCCCGGCGATTAGTGTTTGCACCGAAAGAAACGTATTCTTCGATAAACACAAAGTCATCGATAAATTCCACTTAAGCCAAGAGTATAAAGAATGGGATAAATCTTCTAATGAAATACACAAGAAGCAATTAATCAGTTGTATGAACCAAATTGAACAGTATAATCATGAACTGGGGGAAACCAAGTACACAATTAATCATTGTCTTTATTTGCGAAATGAATTGAATTATAATTTGAGTCAATTCTTCAGACCTTATGAGAAGATGATATTCGAGAGTTTGAATTGCGACGAAATGATAAATTTAACTGTTAGTGCAAATCAATTGTTTAAGTGTTGGGCAAAAGTCCACTTCAGAAATGAGTCGTTTGATTCAAATGCAACCGAAATAACAAATTGTTTCGATTGGTTTCAAGTCTCGCAATCTATTTATGGAAACCATTTCGGCATTTTTTATACATTTTTCGCTAAGAATTACAGTATTTTTCTCAAAGACAGCGATTTCATAGAGTTTGACATCAGTTAAGAAACACAAAAGAAGTTTATGGTCAATGGCTTTTATAACCAAGAACAAATTAATTTGAAAGATAGACTTAATCTTGACGACTTGTCCAGAAAAGATAGCTTTGGTCTCTATTTTGAAGATTACTTCGGTTTATATTTTATTGTTAACCAAAAACCCGAAGAAATGTTTGCAAACTTCGAGACTGCGATTAAATCGACGCGAAATTCACTAAACTCTGAGTTGAGATTTCGTAAGACATCCGTCGAATTGCTGTCAACGCCTTACATGAAAAAGTGTGTCAATTATGGTAAGTCTGACTTTGTTTTGATCTAGTTTAAACATAATATTTGAATATCTTGTCAAGATCACTCTTACCAAGAATGTTATCAGTCATGCATTGAAGAACAGTATGAAAAACAAATGAATTGTTTTCCGAATCCATTTATTACAGAAGAGTTTGTTTTATTGAATTCGATTCAAACAAAACTTTCTTTTTGTAATTCAATGGAAAATAACACAAAAGTTGAGAAAACCTTTTGCGATAAAAAAATGCCTAAAAGACTGTTCGCAGACCTTTTATACAATGAGTTTGGATAACAAATACTATTTAACGAAATCCGATTCAAAAATACTAATCAAATACAAGTATTCACTAGAATTTCGATATGAATCGGAAAAGAAATTTAGCCTGGCTATCTTTCTATCAAATATCGGCGGATTAATGTCACTTTGGTTTGGACTGTCATTCATCGATTTGAGTTCCTTGATTAAATCAATGATTAGATATTTAAAAAATAAATTCCTTAACATTGAAGTCCTCATAAAATTCTTAAAAAAATTATATCTCAAATTCAAAATTCAAATCATTTTTCAATTTTTAAAGAAATTATTGACAGCACTCGAGAAACACAATTGGAGGAAAAGTCTTACATTAATTTCAATCCCAATATTTTTCTACCAATTCTTCATTTTAGTGGACAGTTATCTCTTGTTCTCGACTGAAGTAAGCGTTGATATAATCTCTTATAGAGATTCTGATAATAATATTCGATATAATGTTTTGCCGGCTATTACTGTATGTAATGACCATATATTCCGGGAACTCCTATTCAACAGAAACATTAAACCAGAGGTCTTGAATGGCTTCAAATATACAAATAAACCACACTTTGGTGAAATTAAATTCAACTTTTCTAGTCTGAAATCAACTGATCCTTTCATAAGAAATTTGACGGAATGTTTAATAAATGATTACGATTTACTTAATCCTTCAAATTATGTGAATGTTCAAGCCAATACAAATATTTGGCATTATTTGATACAATTATTGGACGTGAACGATGAAAATGAATATCAAGCACATTATTATTTCATTGAAAATAAAGGAGTCAACGGATTAAATTTTAGTCAATTTGAGCTAGAATATTATGACCAAATTTTTTCTTGCAACCTTATAAGTGAGATTACAATAATTAATAGCACATACAAGTATCATGGTGACGTCAGTTGCACAGATTTAAAGGACAACTTGAAAACATTATCACCTTTTGGTAAATGTATTACATATTTATATGGTTTCGATGCCGACAAAGAAAATGTTTTACTAAAGTTATCCCAATTTGTGATGAAATTCATTGACCAAAATTATAATTTGTATTACAAGAACAAATTCAATGCCATTAATCGACGATTTATTTTTCATGCTATGGATTCAATGCCAGTTCTCACCGATTCTGACCAATACTTCACAGACACGACTCAAACCCAAAATCTCGGATTTTTCATTAGACTTTCAAAGTTTGAATTTCAGAGACTTCCCAAACCTTATAACACGAATTGTCAGAACTATGGAAACAGCACTCGATTTCAATGTCTTAATGACTGCTATTTTCACAAATATATGATATCAGATCTGAATTGTATTCCAAATTTTGATAGTTTATATAGCTTTTCACTTAATGGCAAAAATAAAGGGCAAGATATAATTTTTTGTTCATCAGAAGATAAAGAGTCAATAAATTTATTGAATGCAAAACTGGTTCAGAATTGTAGCCTCAAATGTGGGGATTCATGTCATGATTATGAATTCATAACAGATTATCAAGAATCAATCTCTGATATTGGCGAAAACATGTTTTACAATATTTATTTAAAATCCAGTTATTATACAAAAATCACATATTCACCAAAAATGACATTTATTTCACTTATTATTCAAATGGCAAACACTTGGAATCTATGGCATGGAATCAGTTTTAAGCAAATATTACTTCTAATCATTCATTTAATTATTAGTAAAATAATGAATTTAAATAAAATAGTAAATATTTTGTCTGAATTTCAAAACAAACTTTTATTATTAGTTCGGTCAAAATTAAATTTCAAGGTAAAGTCAATTTATTAAATTAAATTTTAACTAATTATCACTCTTTAATTAAAGATAATTACAAAAATAGTGTTAACACTATTACTGATCCAACAATTATTTGAAGTAACAAAACATTATTTCAGTTTTGAAGCGATCACTAAAATTGATGTTAAAGACAATGGCTTTGATGACAACTATCCCGTAATTACGCTAACAATTGCATCAAATATAGCACCGTATCTGATCTTGGAGAATCTTGATGATTATTCAGAAAATAAGCAAGATATAAAAAGAAGACGACTAAATTGCGACGAGTTTCTTATTCCTCCGACTATTATTCTCTGGTACAGTTATATATTAGTTGATTGTCAGGGCAAAAACAATACTCACTTTTTGAATAGAAAACTTGTTGAATGCTTTAAAAACAATACCGGTATTCATTTCAAAAGTTTAAATAAAGAATTTAGCTTGGTAGATGTTGATAGTATTAGGTTAGGCTGGTTTGACCAGAATCTACCAGTATCTGATTACAACAGATTCCTCTTGACCATGACATTACAAATTGATTCAAGTTTATTTTATAAAAATGATGACAATTTTTTCAATATTTATCATTTAAATGGTAAAAATCATGAAAATATTAACAATGTTTTACTTCATTCTCAACCCATTCTTCATCTCAAAGAATTGACTTCAGTTGAGTCCAAGAGTGGATCAAATAATTACAGTTTAGTCATATCCAAGACTCTAAGAACATATTTGGAGCCACCGTTTGGAGAGTGCAGTCATTATTCACCAAATTCTGGACAACAATTTGATGCAAATTCTTATATGCAATGCTACAGACTGTGCTTGAAATCATTTGCCCAGAACAGTTTCAATTGCAGTCCACTATTTGTAGAAAATATGATTAATGACTTGGATTTTAAAACTGACAAGGACATTTTATGCACAATAGAAAAGTATGCTTATTTCAAACAAGATATATTATATAAGCAATTGATTAGTAAATGTGGTAACTTTTGTCCGAAAGACTGTAAAGCTGTTGACTATTCATCAAATATGAGAACAGCTGATTCGCAAAGTGGTAGGGATTTTTGGTATAATTTGTCGGACAATCAGAGATATCACAGAATAAGTCTGGTTTGGGACTCAACTCAACCGATGCTTCAATACAAAGAAGAGTCTGTTCTGTCATTCACTGATTATTTTTGTAATTGCGGAGGACCTATTGGTTTGTGGTTTGGTACAAATGCCAAGGATTTTATTATTTGGTTAATTGAAAGCCATTTCTGGATTAGAGTTTGGCATAAGATTCAGGAATATCTGGAAATTCGAACATTTGTTGTGAATATAAGTTTAAATCAAAATGAAGGCAGGAATGGAATCTGATTTAATCTTGCAAAAGGGAGTCCCGAATCCCTTTCAGTCACTTTACTCCCGACTCCCTTAAAGGGATTGGAAAGGGAATAAAAAAAATTAGGAAGGGAGCAACAATGGAGTGAAGATTAGTTTTGTCACTCCCTTTATAATCCCTTTGTTTCAAATACACATAAATAACAAATGAAAGACATGTCAAATAAAGTGCAAATTAAAATGCTTTGACCGACACTTTGGTTGAGCTTATCGTTAATCATCTGCTATTTATTTAATCTAATTTTGATTTGATCTAATATTTTGAAATAAAAGTCGTTTATTAAACATTTTGCTTAGATTTATCATAATTTTTAATTGAGATTGGAAAGGTAGAGAAAATAGGGATTGACTCAAGTGAGAAGCAAGGTATAAAGTTTTTGAACTTTTTGCAAAACTAATCTGATTTGACTTTATATAAATTTTTCCATTTAATAATTGAAACCCGAAACTGTAAATAATATATAATAGAAATAAGTAACTATTTTGGAAGGAAATCAATTCCCCTATTGGCCATTTATGTTCTAAGTATAACTGAAAAGGTCCATTATATATTTTAGTGAATAATAGAAATTTCTAATAGAGTAGAAGTAATTTTAGAATGTTTATGTTTACATTTTAATTTATCCTGCGTAAATATGAAAATAAATGTTTTCACTATTTTGTATGAATCACTTTTTGAAAAAAAAATTTCAATGAATAAATTCATTCATCGATCGGTTTTAATGAATCTAAAGTTTAAATAAATCTTACTAAAATATAAAATGATTCATTTAAATCTTATATTATATAGCAATTTGACCATGCCAATTTCGGATATAATTATAAACATTCGCAAGATTTATTATACTGGTCAATTACAATCGATTAGTGGATTCAGAATATATCAAAATTATTTAATTCGGGCTAAACCACAAAGATAATGGTCGCGCATAATTATCCTACGTTTAATTACTCTACAAATAATTGCCCTTCGCATAATTTTTTAGATCAAAAATTAAACTAAACTAGTAAACAAGGTTTTATCTCAAAACTCATCCCCATTATCCTTAGTCTTTCGTTATTTAAAAATAGATTCTTTATTTCAAAAAGAGTGAAATAACAAAATCAATTGCAGTAATGTTAACAATTTTGTTAACAAAATTATGGCTGGCCACTTACATGCGTTAATCACACTTGTATGTTCAACATAAGGTCAAACATTCAGGTAAAAGCCAGAACTTTAAAATAAATTTAATGGAATATTTCGAAACTAATCGATATTTTTTAATGAATTAATGAACTTCTAAATTATATTTCAATGTATTTTTGCACTTGATTTTAAAACTTTGTAGTAAACTATATGTATTTCTAAAGCTGTGCTGAATGCTTGCACAGGGAATCGGTGTTCATAATTGAATCTCCATGGAAATAGGTTATTCAAATCACAACAGATGAAACAACGATTAGCAAGGTATACTTGTTAACACGTAAGTAGGGAATGATAAATAGAACTAATGTGCAGTAATTTGACCTTCAATTTAAAATGTGCCCAAAAATTGTGGCCGAAAACAATTCTGCTTATTATTAATTCCTTTGTTAAATTCAATTAAGACAACAAACGAATAATTTGATGCAAAGAAATCAAAATTATTGCTGGTTATTATGTATCGATACCGACCTTAAAAATAGGTTCAATGAAATATTTCGAAAATGATCGATAGTTTTTTGCTTCAAAGTTATAATTCATTTTATTTTTGGATTTCATTTTAGAAAAATTAAAGAATATTTTTGTTTAACAACTGAATAATTTATCAAATTATGGCTTTCAATATTTGGAATATTATGTTCAGAAACATAAAAACCAGGATTAGAAATAAATATCTGAATTATGTTAACCGGAAAACTGATTTCGAGGAAGCGATCGTTAAAATTGAAAAGTTTAATACAAATAACTTTATTACTATTAGTAAAAGCCTGGATGACTATATTAATAGCTCCAAGTATAATCGGACAAGGTTAATGATTGTCATCATTACCAGACTCAGTCTATTGCTTACAACACTTCGGTTTTTAATCTCAGGCCTAATAAATAAGGAGTGGCTGTCGAGCGCTTTGTTTGATTTGAGTTATTTATTAGGAGACAGACAATTGGCTGCATTTGCGATCACCATTATTAGCCTGGCTTCATTTGTCAATGCAATGACAGCTATTTATCAAGAACTGACCCATACTTCTTATGTCTTAGAATTTAGCCATAAGATCAGACGAGGAACTATTGAATTCCCACTGAATAGGAAACATTATAATCGCTTTTCATTGCGAACTAATTTAATGACCGATTACTTCATGAAACCAGTCTTTTATACCCTTTTGATAACAGCCATCACAATCCATATATATTTGACTTCAATTATGTATTTAAAATTTCAACAAGATATTTATGGTTTATTTGGTTTCATATTATTAAATGCTTTCGCTTTTATAAGTCTTTACCAAGGACTGTCTTACTTATGGATGGGTTTCATTCTGTGGTACGGATCGACATTTTATCTGAAATGCAAATTCAAAGAAATCAATGAGAAAATA
>JAQIWP010002222.1:0-11677 GCA_034695525.1 Euzetes globulus
TTTTATTTTAGAAAAATGGTCATAACTTTAAAACCATTAAAGTTACTAAGTTTTAACTGTCACCAATCGATTCAGCATGCTTTATTTAGTCTGAGACGATGTCTTATTTTTTGAAATCTATTGAATTAAAAATCGGACTTTAACGCCCCCTAGCGAAAAAATGCACAGGAATTTCAAAAAATGCTCTATACAAACAGTGTTTAGAATGACTTTCTCTATCGAAAAATCATAATTTCGGCTCCGGGTATTTGAAGCATATTTTCTATGAGCCCTGGATTTGTCCTTTAAAAACTATGTCAATGTAGAGGAACTAATAAAAAGTTGTCCTGGGAATAAACCATTTCATGTGACAGACAAATGCAGAAGATCTGGAACTGAGCCATAAAACTGTTTGCATAGATTTTAAATGAATTTATTTTCCAAATATTCAAATATTGAGAACGGATTTATTTTTTTTTTGTTTCAAGTAAATTTAATTTTTTTATAAACCAGGTTTGATCTTCAAAAGACGTCATTCATTTTAATTGACTCATTAAACCTCACAAATCAAAGCTTATTATAACTATTAATTATACTCGAAATGGTATAGAATTGAAAAATGATTGTCCAGGTTTATATATATTTTGTTGTAAAATCATTATGTTTATGATTTATGGTCTGTCCGATTTATATGCTTCGCCGGTCGTATTTAGCACCAGGATGTACTGTAGTCGGCCAAAATCACATTCAATTTATTCATGCAATAATACTTCATACTAAAATAATAAATGAAAAGATCTGTATGAATCTAATGGGTGCATGATTATCAATAAACAGACCATTGAATTCTGTCATTTACCCTTTTTCGTGCTTTATAAGGACTGGTCCTTATAAGTCATTTCGGGGATTTCGGCCTCTAACGATCAGTTGCTAGGTCCTTATAAGTCATCCTATAAGGACCACCTTCCTCTAGGGATCAGTTATAAAGACCGGTCTTTATAATCAATTCAATGCAATGACCGGTCATTTAATTCAGTGAAATAACTCTCAATCATAATGTTTAAAATTCTGACCGGTCTTCAAATCAATTAATTTAAAATTAATTTCAGTTCAAATCTGTTTTATTCAAATGAATACAAAATTACACATTAATAACAATATCTGTATTACTCTTCGATCGTTTTGAATTGCTTTGCTCAGAGTCGACCTGTTCCTCTTCACTTGATTCTCGATCATTGATCGGGTCATATTCGGTGAATGGATCAGTTTCTGAGCGGTCACTAATGTCTTGATAATTATCACTCATTTTTAAAACTATTCAATGAATAAAAGCATTGACAGGAAACCAAACATATATAGGAAATGAGTTTTAATTCAACAAATTATTTCAGGAATTTGTACTTCTTTACAGTTTTTATATAAAGCTTTGAAATTGAATATAAAGCCATGTCCTTATACCGGTCACCGAGTAATGCTAGTTGCTAGGTCCTTATAGATCATCTATAAGGACCACCTTCTCAGGAAAATGAATTATAAGGACCGGTCCTTATAAAGCACGAGAAAGGGTATTATATAGAACCTAGTATTGTAAATAATTTCAAATATAATTGAACTAGCACATTCTTATCGTTTATGGGTATTGGAAATAATATTGGATCAGTTGTAACATCGGCCCTTTCCGGTTATTTGGCAGAACATGGCTTTGCCGGAGGCTGGCCATCAATCTTCTATGTGTCTGGTAAATTTTAGAAATAATTGTTTTTTATTATATAAAAAAGTTGACCTGGTTAGTAATTAATTGTCTTATAATTCTAATCAAACTTAGCAATGATAGCGACTGCCTGGCTCATATCCTGGATTTTATACGTGGAGAGTGAGCCCAAACAGCACCGCTGGATATCACACGAAGAAGTCAAATATATTGAACACAATTCTGCTGGACATAGAAATAAGGGCAATAATAAAAAGACCAAGCCTGTGCCTTGGATAAAGATGTTTACATCAATGCCTATCATAGCCATGATTGTCGTCAAATTTACCCTAGCTTGGAATTATAACTTGTTCTTGCTAAAACTTCCAGCATACCTGCAATCTGTTTTCAACTATTCACCAACATCTGTGAGGAGCTAATTACCAAGTTTATATTCAAATTATTGATAAATTTTTAATTGTAATAGAATGGTTTTGTTGCATCTTTGGTTTATCTCGTTATGACCATAAGGTGACTAACGGGGAACCAAGTTTCAATTACAATTTTACTTAATAGCCCATATAATAATAATAGAATTAAATTTGTCCTAGTCTATTCTTGGCCGGCTTCTTGGCTGACACAGTCGTACAAAAGAAATTGCTGCACAAAACTATTTTGCGCAAATCTTTTGAAGCTTTTGGTGATTTAACTTGTTTAATTTGCAAAAAATAATTTTTAAATAATTATTTGATTTAAAAACTAGCAACATTTGGCTCCGCCATCTGTTTGGCTGCCATACCGTTAGCCCAGTGCAACCGAACCCTTGTGATCGCACTTCTCCTGAGCGTTAGCCTTATTTACTATTGATTTTTTTGGATTAACTTATCGATAACATAATCTAGGGAATGTTCATGTTTGGCCTGCAGGCAGGTGGTGACATTCCCGTTGTGACAGGTAAGCAAAACTACTCATCTCACTATTAATCCTTCATTATTCAATTGTATTATATATGCAAGGTGAAATCAAATTATTAGGTCTTGATATAAAAATTGGATTTGATAAAATTTTTTTGGACAGAAGGTAACCATTTCTGGTTTCAAAATGTCAATTGTCTTAATGTGCAAACAATTTAGATTACCTATTATAAGTTATTAAACTCGGTGTCCTAGCTACTATAGTAAATTATTTATTGTCTGTTTATTAATGTTGACAGATATGACAGGCAACTTTCCCGCTACAGTGTTTGCAGTGGCCAATACCATAGCTTTTTTCTCTGGCGTCCTAACACCCCTGGTAGCGGGCAAGATAGTTGACGCCAGTCCCCTCATTAGGCGACAGTGGGGTTACGTCTTTTACATGTCGGCCGCACTCAACGTTTTTGGCGGCATTTTCTTCATTATATTCGGGTCTGCAGAACAACAGCACTGGGATAAAGAAAGCCCGGATGACAATATACATGTCCAACGAATTTGATTTTATATATTATTATTAGAATTTTATGCTTAATAAATCTTTAATTGTCTATTACTGGAAGTCACTGCAAAATGTACTTGAACAATGAAAAAATAGGTTATTATGCAATTTACAAGCGAATTTCATTTCAAACTAATTTTAAATACTCAATGACAATGCAATAAATAATTAAACTGACCATGACACTAATATTGTTTTTTAGAATTTCACCTAGAAACATTTTGTTAATAAATTGATTGATGATTTATTAGTATCGGATAATAGTTGGCGTCACTCAGACGGCAATCCGTTTCAATAAAGTATTTTTTATCAACAAAATTGAAGTTAATGTCAAAGAAGATAAAGAAAGGATTTGTGAAACAATTGTCAACTCATATTTGTGTGGAACAGGTATTGAAATACAATACTTGTATCGCCACTGAGTTATGAGTTCCTTAACTGACTCTGAACTAAAAGGAGAGTTTCTTGATTTTAATGAATTGTACGATAGGAAGAAGAAGAATGGCTTTTTCATACCTGTCCGCTATATTGTGTCTGTCATGGTCATGCTGGCAACGGTCAACGTATATATGTGCAGGATTAACATGAGCGAGGCTATTGTGGCCATGTCCAAGATAAAGGTTAACAAAAATAATCATGCAAATGAAAGCACCAGTGATGTCTGTATGGCGCCTGACCTCGAATTGCAAACTAGCAATTTCACCAAAATTACCAAGACCACCAATGGGGAATTCGAATGGGATGACACTGATCAGGGTGTTATTTTGGGTGCATTCTTCTATGGTTACATCTTGTTCCAGGTTGTTGGTGGCAGGTTAGCTGAACTGTTTGGTGCCAAGTGGTTATGTGGGGGCGGAATTGCCGTCTCCATACTAATTAATGCATTGACACCACTGATAGCCCGGACCCATAAATACTGGCTATTAATAGGCAGTCGTGTAATCTTGGGTGTATTTCAAGCTTTTGTTTTTCCATCTTTCTACGCCTTGTTCGCCAAATGGGCACCCGATCATGAACGCAGGTACAATTTAATTTCATGATTAACTAGAGTCAACATATTAAAATTATTTTATATATCAATGCATTAGTACTTTCCTATCCTTTCCCACAATTGGCGGTAATATTGGTTCAATAGCGACATCGGCTCTGTCCGGATATTTGGCAGAGCATGGCTTTGCCGGTGGCTGGCCATCAATCTTCTATGTGTCTGGTAATTTTTAAAACAATATTACCTGATTATTATGATATAATAACCATTTAATAAGTAATTACACAAGAATAAATTTAATTTAAAATACTAAAGACTTAAATATAAATTAATAAAAACTTAACAAGCTCTAAACGGCTTTATGCCCTGACCATACATGGGTCATAATGTTTCAAGAGAATCACCGGAACAGGTTTTTAGTAGTTTTTGGCCTATTCCTCTTTTAATTCTGTGTCCATTTCTTGCCCAATATTAAAACCTAGGTTTCAGGAAATTTTTTTAAAAACAATTAAATGATTCGGAAAGAACAGACTTTATTCTTCATTGTCGAATGCAGTTTTTTGAAAATTTTGCACTAGGGGGTCTATCATAAGAAAAATTATGATTGCCCATAGGCACTTTAATGGGGTCAATTTTCAACTTCTAGACAATTGATATCATTATTTTTATATTTAACATTTTGCATTAAATATTTTTCGTTTTTAATGATAATCACTTATAATGTTGATCAAAATTATTTGGTATTTATCATTGGATTTGATCTTGAGACTTGTTGGGCAAGGTGTTTTTGGTAACCCCCATTTTCGAATGAATATTTTGTTAAGTTTTTAACACATTTCCCTCATTTCGAATATTATTTTTCAAAAATATGAGTAGACCCCGGCTACTTCATCTACAGATCTAGCAAAAGTGACCCATATTTCTATCCTAAATGAACAGGGTGTGAGAAAGTCTTGTGTTAAAGCCCCTTAAAATAAAAATTTTAGTGTAAAAATGGACATCAATTTTTTAGGTTGTTTATGTTTCAGGTCCTCATATGACCATAATTTTAAGTTTTTAATAACAAATCATTTTTAAGATTGATCTAAGATAATCATTAAACAGATTGACCACAAATTCGATTCACTTGATCCAAACAAAAGGTCGCGCGCCAGGTACTATTTTCCATGTAATTACTTATTAAATGGTTATTAGTTGACCTAAATAGTAGTCAATTTACTTTTAATTCTGATCAATTTCAGCAATGATAGCGACTGCCTGGCTCATATGCTGGATACTATACGTGGAGAGTGAGCCCAAACACCACCGCTGGATATCACACGAAGAAGTCAAATATATTGAGCATAACAGTACTGTAAACACAAACAAGGACAATAAAAAGGCCAGACCAGTGCCTTGGCTTAAAATATTCACTTCAATGCCTGTTATAGCTATGATTGTCGTCAAATTTACATTAACTTGGAATTATAACTTGTTCTTACTAAAAATTCCGGCATATTTGAACTCCGTTTTCAACTATTCAGCCACATCGGTAAGCATTGATACACCTAGCTTATATTCAAACATGAGTACACAATCATTTCAATAGAATGGTGCTATTACATCTCTGATTTATCTCATCCTGACAATCAGGTAACTATTTTTACTAATAATTGCACCATTTACTAATTAAAATAATAAATTTGTCCTAGTTTATTCTGTGCGGGTTTCCTAGCTGATTTTATTGTGCGCAAAGAGTTGCTTCACAAAACTATTTTGCGAAAATCATTTCAATCTTTTGGTATTATTGCTTAGTTTATAAGGAATAATTAAAATGTTGTTAATTGTGTTTTACAACTAGCAACATTCGGCTCAGCCATCTGTTTGGCTGCCATACCCTTAGCCCAGTGCAACAGAACACTAGTGATCGCACTTCTCCTGATTGTGAGTCGTCTTTCTTTCCAATTTATGATTAATCTTGCTACATAATTATCTAGGGAATGTTTATGTTTGGAATGATGGCAGGTGGTGACATTCCCATTGTGGCAGGTAAATTAATCTACTACTATTGATCTGTGATTATTTTTATGTAAGCAAGGTGTAATTTTATTACAAGTTATCAGATTTTGATATAACAGTATACTTGTTAATTAAATTCAACACTTTTGTTACAAATCAAACATATAATTAGACCCTTGTAACTTGGCTATACTAATACATCTTAATACAAATCATGTCCTAGTTTAATTAATAATAGAATTATTTTTTATGATCTACCCAGATATGACAGGCAACTTTGCGGCCACAGTGTTTGCAGTGGCCAATACCATAGCCTTCAGTTCTGGCTTTTTAACACCCTTGGTGGTGGGCAAGATAGTTGACGCCAGTCCCCTCATTAGGCGACAGTGGAGTTACGTCTTCTACATGTCGGCCGCACTCAACGTTTTTGGCGGCCTTTTCTTTATTTTATTCGGTTCTGCAGAACAACAGCACTGGGATAAAGACCCGGATGACAACACTGATAATAATAAATATGTAGAACGAATCTGAATCGATTCCTTTCTATTCACTTTTATATAACCTTGATCGCCCTGATTTCTTAATTATTCATTCAAAGAATTGTGAATAGGTTTTTCAGATAATCTTTTATTCAGGATCAATTTGTTTTGACATTTTATTTCTTTTGAACAAGGCTATAATTTATATTTTGTTGAACTTTTCTTTTGGTAAAATAATGAATATAATATTGATCTGGAAAATTGTGCAAACTTTACTTAGCTGTTTAAGTGAAAACAAGTCACCATGGGCAGTCTGGTGACATTAACCATAGCGAAAATATATTTATATAAACATATAAGTTAAATAGTCTAAAACAGCTGGAGTAATTAGTAAAATGATTGTTTCATATTTAATTGAAATATTATTGGAAATTAATGTTTTTTCTTGGCATTTTCTCACCAGAATAATAATCAAGAATTCCTTTGTCTCAAGCATTGTTGAATATTATAATAAATAACCATTTTCCACCTGGTCATATGTTTAATAAATAAAATTGTAGTGAATATTTAATAATAACTATTTTTCTTTTGTTTAATGACTCTATTTATGTTTCCATAACAAGAAGTCAATAGAAACATATCGATTCTATTTCAATTTTCAAACTTGAAATAACTTTGACCCTGAACACTCCCACTTGTTTTGAGAGTGGTCTATTATCTATTTTATATTTAAATTTTCAAAAGAATTTTTATTCCAAAAGTTTAATAAAATATAAACTGAAAAAATCAATATTTTCTTCCTTTTAATAAACCTGGTGAAGTAAATAATTCTTGTAACTGATTACGAAATGCTAAACTAGGTCATTTAATGAAAATGCTTGATCTAAAAGGGAAAAAGATGAGGATTGTTACCAATGATGTAAGTAAAACAAACCGGTATTTAAAAATGTTTACTATTGTTTTTAAAATAACCAGAATAAAATTATTTTTATCTAGCTACATCCATTTATTTTCCTGGAACAAACACCAATCGAGGGAACTGAGGCTAAATTCTTATTAACCTTGAGCCAGATCTTTAACTTTACCTATGAATTAGTGGATTATAAATTCAATTTTGGAGAAAAACTACCTAACTATACATGGACCGGACTGATAGGCAGTATAGCCTCAAATGTAATAAACTTCCATGATAATTAATAATTTCAAACATCGTTAACTAATTTTGAAAGCTCATTTCAGGAAAGTGACTTCGCTATTTTCGATATGTACATGACTTATGACAGGACAGAAGTGGTCACATACTCCTATCCATATTTTTTTGACCTGGTCACATTCAGCTGTCCTCTGCCAAGAACCAGAATTAACGAGGTCAATCTTATTGAGCCTTTTGATATTTCAATCTGGATATTATTGGCGGTCAATACTGTGTTAATACTTGCAATAAGTTTAATATTTTTCAAGAATGAAAATCACATCTTTTGGACGATTGTATCGATTTTCATGAAACAACAAATTCATTTACATTCAGATATCAGGAAATTATTGTTTGGTTGGCTTTTGGCCGGAATTGTACTGACCTCGAGCTATGCTGGCGTTATCTATTCAATTATGGCATCTTTGGTAGAAGAAGACAGAATAGAAACTTTGCAAGAACTTAGTCTTAGCGATAAATTAGGAAAAATTACCGTGATTGGATTGGACAAGGGAATCTATTTCAATATGATTAAGGTAGACTTAAATATTTTTATTCTCACTAATTTTCAAGTAATAATTTGTTTCAATTTTGAAGGAAACAAAAACTGGAGTGATTGGAGAAATTGGTTCCAGTATTAGAGGAGTGGCCAACCTTTCAGTGGCCATAGACTTATTGAAGTCAAGTAAACCACACGCTTTCGTTTTGGCCAAAGAGCTGTTGTGTTATGCAATCCATAAATCTGGTGTTAAAAGTCATTATATTCCCAATAATTCAAATGGCGATTCAGTGTTGGCCATCAATTTGGTTGCCATTGCCATGAACAATCACTTTCCATACAAGGCCCAATTTAATAGCTTGCAAGTACTTTACATAAAATTTATTAACTTAAAATTGACAGCTTCTAGTTTATTATTTAACTCTAGATTATTTTCGGCCAACTTGATCTCAGATGGAATGAAATGCTTAAATTTTCAAATAGAACAATATACCATGAATATTTTTAGAAAAATAACTTATGCCTGCTAGGTTTACCTGAGTAAACTGCTATAATTCACTTAAATATATAGTTAAACTAAATTTAACAGGTTTTAATGTTAGCAAGACTAAAGAAAACGATTTAGACATAACTATTTCATTTTCTAAAAATTATCAACACCAATTTTTTCCCCAGTATTTCACATGCTTTCAAAGGTGGTTTATTTGATTACTGGAGGCGTACTTTCTATTATAAAATATTCGGAAAAGACATGGATTATTTCAATAGCTACTTAATTATGAGCGATGGATTAAAGCCAATTGGAAATAAGCAATTCTATAAAATCTATATCATCTTGGTTATTGGTTACTTAATCTCAGCTGTCATCTGGCTGGCTGAAACTTTATTCAAAAGGAGAGACTTATTTATCGATTTTCCTTTCACAGAGCTTCCAATTATCAATTCAATGACCATCATAAAACTTTAATAGACCTTTGCTTGTTCAATTTAAAATCTAAACAATTGATTTTATAAGGTATTGTAACAGTTTTTTGGTCTAAAACACATTTACTTTTTTTAGAAATTCTAATTATATTACTCTTACTAATGATCTAGGAATTGCTTTAATAAATTGAAATCTATTATAAACGTAACATGATAAAATCATGTTCAAAAAAATCAAAAAGAAAAATTAATTTGTAAATGATGGGGAAATGTAACAATATTATGAGAAAATAAAACGATTATGGGAACCGTTTTGCCCATTCCTCTTATTGTTTATAAACTCTTTCATTTCATCAAATTTTTTCTACATTTACTAAATATATTTTAAACTGGATCGTTTGTTCCAATCCAAAAATTGTTTTTAAAACAATAAATGTATATTAATTAAAATTTGGAAATCTCAAGGTTTTCATCTTTAGAGATTATTGGAAAGAATTGATTATTCAGGGTCAAGTTCTATCAGAATTTGAAAATAAAATTTGAGGCAAATGAAATGATATTACAAGGTTTTAATTTTATTAAAATCCTCAGTTATATCAGTTATATAGGTTCGATTTAATTTTTCAACAAGACCTTGCACATCCTAGCAAATTGTTTTTATAGCTCTTATTGTATCTGATTGTATCTGAGAACATGCTAATTTATTAATCTTAATATTGTGAAAAAGCAAGAAAATAGCAACAAAGTTGTAATAACCATGAAAATGTTGAATATGTTGAAAAGGAAAACGTCTTAGAATTGCGATAAATGTAAAATAAATTTAACCTGTTTATTTCAATGTACAGTCTACTCCGCTTATAATCACCACGTTTATAATCACTATCGGTTATAATCACTGCATAGTAAGTGCACGGATCAACTCTATGGGTGTTTCAATGTTAATTGCATCGGATATAATCACTTTTATATAATGACAAACTGTAAAACATTTCACTTATTTAATGAGAAATTCAATACATTTGTTATCAAAATACAAAATTTTTATAAAATATTTGAAGCAACTGCTGATTTTTGGCCAATTAATTGATAAATTTTTCTACGTTATTTGATTTAATTAAGTAACATTTAATCATATGTGATGAATGTAAGAGAACGTGCCTTATGTTAGAAACCAATTATCAGATCATAAAAATGATAGAAAATATCAATGAGATTGATGAAGATAGTTGAAGCTATAGGTAACTCCTTAATACTTTTATCTAGATAATATTCAAAACAATATTTTAATTAAATTTTCAATAAAAAAAAGTAAAATTACTCATTATTTCGTGTAAGTACTTATTGATAGGTAATACTTTGAATCTAAAGTAGTTCTATTGAACTCTCGTTATATACACTATTGGCTATAATCAACTCAAATGATCTGCACCAACGAGGTGATTATAAGCGGAGTACACTGTATAACACGTCTAAAGCAAAATTGATAATTTTAGTAAATGTTAAATAATTTACTTAATTAATTGACAATTTTAAATCAAACTATTTAATTTTAAAGAAGAATATCAAATGTTCAAATTGATAATAAATTTTGACTGATAGTTGTCTGCTATTTTCTGCGGTGCGGGCCTTCGTCTGACCCCCTCTCATAAGAATTTGGGAAATTGATAATAAAAAGAAATGAAAAATTAAAGAAATTCTGAGTTTAAATGATTATTTCTGAGAATATAAATAACTTTTTTTTCAAATAATTATGAGATTGCATCAACATTAATAGAAAAACATGTTGTACCATTTATAATAAATTTACCAGGGTAAAAAAATAATTTTTTTTGAGATGAAATTGAAAACTGGAAAATTATATGATAATTTTGAACAAAAAATAGCTTATTTAATGAAATTTTAATGAAATAAACTAATAAATAAACCTAAATCTAGTCATTAAGATGTGTTTTGATCAAATTCTACTTCCTAAGTTATTAAAAATTTGTTCAAGATAAATTTAAAACTTTAAAACTTTATTATAAGCCAAAAGAGATGAATCTTTGAGATGACTTAAAACTTATACTGATGATTAAAATTTGAGTCACCTCTTAAAAATTAACTTCTACAAAGTCTCATCTATCGCATTTTTTCATTTTTAATAGTTTAAAGTTTATCAAGATGATAATATTTATAAATAATAACTAAGTTGATATTTCCCAAAGCCTTATGAGAGGTGGTCAGACGATAGTCAAGGTTGTGGCTAATCATCATAGACTTGAATTGGATCGGCGGCGGAATGTCTACAGACATAAAATTATATTACAGGGTACTTGCACGTGGCCATACATTTATACCATTATAAATTGAATTGAATTGAAATATTTAAAATGAAACAGTAAAATCAAACACTAAATAATAGGTTTGAAATGAAGTGAAACTCTTATATTAGTTTGCATTTCAAAGGATTAACTGA
>JAQIWP010002223.1:0-11677 GCA_034695525.1 Euzetes globulus
TCAAACATAAGTTGTGCATAAAGTGTGAGTTTATATAAATATGAATCAACACAACAATCTAAATCTAATTCAATTGAAAGAATAAGTACAGGTATCAGTTTTTCAAGTTACTCAGGCAGTTTAGCTCAAATTATTTGACAAACCAAACAATATAAAAAATTTATTTTTTCATTGTTTTAAAGATAAATGTTTGGCAATTAAAGCAAAATGTGTTTTATTAAATATTTTTCGATTTATCTTTCAAACTTCAATTTCGTAATATCAAAGATACAAACAAATACATATTGATTCGATGTATAATTAAACCTGGAATCTAAACACGAAATCTATTTTAAAATCGAATTGAAACATTTAATTACTAGATTTTACATTTGTCGGTCAAATTAAATATGGCTGACTTAATGACAAAAATCAAATCACACATCTCTTTGAATAATTTTACGAAGAATCAACAAGGTCGAGACTATAAACACTTGTTCTTCAACACTGTAGCTGTTCTTTGAGAAAGTCATTGTTGTTTTTGACAGTAGTTTTGGGTAGAGAAAAAATTCCGGTGTAACTTAAAAGTCACCCTGCATATAGTAATCCGCTGACTATTTACAAGACTTTAGGGTAAAAACATTTACAAGCTGAGTATACCTGCAAATTTTTATTACAATTATTTGTTTTAAAAGGGCATAATAAATTATATTTTAGATTGTGATAAAAATTTACAATTGTAGTTGAAAGTAATCTGCTCTTGGAGATGTTTTTACTCGTAATCTTTTACTATGAATTTGGAATATTTCTATATTTTCTTTTAATCAAGTAATAGTGAATTGAACTTCTTGCAAATTTAAGCAAAAATATTTTACAAAGAACTCAAAGAAATGCAAAAATGATTTCCTATTCAATACATTAACAATCAAATTGTTTTTGAACTGAATTAATTTAATTTAATTTTTTAATATTCATAAATTGGATTAATTAACGAATAAGTTGTTAAGTATTAAATAAACTCAATAACGAACAGTAACTGATTGTT
The DNA here is from genome assembly GCA_034695525.1 of Euzetes globulus. Taxonomy (NCBI): domain Eukaryota; kingdom Metazoa; phylum Arthropoda; class Arachnida; order Sarcoptiformes; family Euzetidae; genus Euzetes; species Euzetes globulus. Next base: position 1,025 of record JAQIWP010002223.1, read on the forward strand.
GACCTGTTCCGTAATATGGTGGCGATTGTTCTACAGGTAAGTGTACCAGGTGTGGATGTGCTAATTGTTGTCGATGTCTTATGCATGCGAATATACCACCAAAAACGGCAGGAATGACAATCAAGACCCAAACCCAGGCCCAAACGCTAACGTGATCGTCATAGTCGATATCAACATAATTGTAGGTGCATTTGTTGCCATTAGCCGTGTCCTCATAGTAGCCCGAATCGCAAACACAAGTACCAGATGAACAGTGTCTGTCAAAGTCCTGATTGACCTCACACTCTGAATCAGATGAGCATCCCTGGTATATACAGCTCCACGTATTCAAAGATGTGTATTGCTTCTTGTAATTTGCCTGACAATAGCAGTTGTCGTCGATACAGACTTTATTATATGAAGAATAACAGTTGAGGCAATTGTAGCTTGGTGTCGGTTTTGTGCATTTGTTGCCATTAGTCGTGTCCTCATAATAGCCCGAATCGCAGACACATGAACCACCAGAACAGTGTCTATCATAGTCCTGAGTGGTCATACAGTTATAGTCGTATGTGCAGGACTGGTACACACAGGTTCCGTATATACTCTTTTTATAGTTAGCCTTACAATAGCAAACCCCGTCAATACAAACTTGGTTAATTCCTGAACAATAGCAGTAGGAACTGTTCTTTGCGGTCGTTGTAGTTCCGTTCCCCTCTAACAGAACAGCCGACTGGACACAAACAACAAAACTAATTACAGCCAAAAATATTAATGAGTTTTTGGACTCCATTTTTTGAATTTGCAATAAATTGTATTTGAAAATAAAACTCCCACTGAATTGCAAACTCTTTTATAAAAATGATAAGAATTACATGATTTTACTTATTATCATTGCGTTAGTCATTTGAAGATTATCAGTTGAGAGAGGTCCAATTTCATTTGTCGAACTTGCCAGCGATGGCCAATTAAAATGGTTTAAGGGGGTATGAGGGGATATTTTGTCAAAAATGCTAGTTGGTGGTATGGGGACGGAAATAGCGCCGGAAATGTTCAATTTAGGCTTATTTTTGGTGTTTAAAAGTCTATTTATGCTTTAATTAAACTATTCTGCAAGTTTAAAGACTAAATTCCTTAAAATATAGGACAAAATGACGGATTTTGACCAAAATTACATAAAATACTAAAATTCTATCCAAAAAATTGCTTACTCGCTTCGCTCGCCCGAGCCTCGGGAGAAGGGTAAGGTGATACTTTTCAGTTCATCGTGGGAACGAACAGTCCGCTATTGGCCGCCTCTGGTACTTGCAGTACCAGAATGACATCGCAGTATATATATATTAAGGCATGATAAATTGTTTTAATATTTTAATCTTGATTTAAATCATTCTGCAATGTCTGCAAGGTTGCCATCATTTACTGGTCTTTAAGTGAATAATGATATTCATTTAAAATTTTTGAAATATCGTCAAAAAATGTCTAAATATTTTACAGTTTAATGAAAATTCATTTTTCATGCTTGAGACAATTATTCGGATCCTTTATTTAGTCAAAATTGATACTTCATTTGCCAAAACATATAAAATGAATTTTCTTACTTTGAGGCCCCCTCTAGCGTCTTAGGCGCCTCAAAACCCTAGATGTGTTATGAATTTGTGTCCAGCAAAGAATATGTTCTTCTTGATATCTTCTATAATATCCAATTTAATCAAATGTGACATATTTGCACTATATTTTGTTAATTATCAGGAATAGACAAGTTTCTTTATTTTTATCAATTATAATTTCCCATTAACATAATTATTTTGTGTTAAATTTAAGCAATCATTTTATTTATTCAAATTAAATTATTTAAATTACAGTAATTAGCCATGTTTACAAAATTCAGTAACAGAGTTGTTGCTATGGTAAATTAAACTATAAAATGTTTATTCATGAATTATTTAAATGATCCTTAAACAATTTCAACTTAAAACTTTGTAGCGATTATTGGCTATCTGTTGGTGTATATGGTGGGGGATTTCCCGCTTGTCCATATTTTTTCCATATCATTGCAACAATGATAGCAATGGGTATTAAAATGAAAACCCAGGCCCAGGCCCATGGACTGATCGAACTTAAATTGCCATATGTGCACTTGCCACCATTGTTCCAGTCCTCATGGTAGTTTAAATTGCAGACACATGAACCTTCTGAACAATGTCTGTCAGAGTCATGGGCGACCTGACATTCAGAATCAGTGGAACAGCCCTGATATGCACAGTCCCAGGACTTGGGTGATTTATATTGTTGCTTGTAATTGGACTGACAATAGCAGTCGCTGTCAATACAAACTTTGTGGTCAGAATAGAAACAATTAGTAGTACAGTCATTAGTTTGCCAAGTGGATGGTCGTGTACATTTGCCACCATTGGTCCAGTCCTCGACATAGCCGGACTCGCAAACACACTTACCATCTGAACATTGTCTATAATAGTCACTATAATCGCCTTCACATTCGGAATCACTCGAACATAATTCATAAGTACAGCTCCAGGAGGTTAATGATGTGAATTGTTTCTTGTAATTTGACTGACAATAACACTGATCGTTGACACAAATCTTATGCTCTGAAGTAACACAATCTGAGCAGTCGGTGGACTTGTATGACGAAGGTTTGGTACATTTGCGTCCATTGGTCCAGTCCTCGAAGTAGCCCAAATCGCAGACACACGTACCATCGGAACAGTGTCTGTTCTGGTTGGTGTCACATTGTGAATCTGATGAACAGCCCCCGTACGTGCAGTTCCAGGTGTGTAATGAGGTGTAGTTGAACTTGTAATCGGGCTGACAGTAGCAACTATAGTCCATACAAACTTTGTGATCTGATAAGAAACAGTTGGCACAGGTCTGGTCTATATATGGTTGTGTGCATTTGCGACCATTAGCCGGATCCTCGAAGTATCCCACATCACAGACGCACGAACCGCTTGAACAGTGTCTGTTTTCATCTTGGTTAGCCTTACAGTCTGAATTTGTTGAGCACTTTTCAAAGGAACAGTTCCAGGAATGCAGGGAATAGTATTGTTTCTTGTAATTGGGCTGACAGTAGCAGCTGTCGTCCACACAAACCTTGTGATCTAATGAATTACAAGCAGAACAGTCTGTCCTTCCTGATGGTTTTGTACATTTTTGGCCATTGGTCAAGTTCTCAAAATAACCCGGGTAGCAAACGCAGGTACCATTTGAACAGTATCTATCACTGTCCTGAGCTTGCTTACAGCCCACAGATTCAATCCTCCAGTCCTCACTTATAGTGCAGCCCTCATAGACGCAGGTCCAGGATTGTTGTGAATCGAATTGCATAATGTAATTGGGCTGACAATAACAGCTGTCGTCGACACAGACTCTGTTGTCTGAAGGGAGACAATCAGAACAGTCGTATTCTCCTTCTGATGGTTTCGTACATTTGCGACCATTTTCTAAGTCCTCGAAATATCCCAAACGGCAGATACAGGAGCCATTGGAGCAAACCCTGGTCTCGTCCTGATAGAACTGACACTCTGATGTGGTTAAGCACTGCTCATATACACAGGTCCAGGAGGTTAACGAGGTAAATTGTTTTCGGTAATTGGGCGAACAGTAGCACCAGTCGTCTAAACATACTTTATTGTCTGAAGACAAACAATTGGAACAGTTGTTTGTGTAGTCCAATGGTAGAGTACATTTGCCACCATTATCCAGATCTTCGAAGTAACCCTGATCACAGAAACAAGTACCATTTGAACAGTGTCTTTTGGTGTGTGCTCCACAACTTGAATCAGTTGTACACTGCTCATATTGGCAGCTCCAAGACCCATTTAAATGATTATTAATTATATAATTTGGTTGACAAAGACAATTGCCATCCAAACAAACTTTGAATTCTGAAGGGTAACAATTATCGCACCCGAAACTGTCTAAACTCTGCTCAGTCACTCTGGTGCCCTCGTCTTTAAAGACCAACCCTGAATGGACACAAACAATAGAACTAATCAAAACGAGTAATATAATTTTGTCAACCATTTTTTTGACTAGTTGCGTTTAGAATACTAATTGTTTATGGACTAAATTTAATAACAATTTGAGGTCAAATAAACTCCCCTTTCATTCGAATAATATTTTTGAGAATTGATACAAGAATTCCATTTATTGTTATACCAAATCATTTAATCTTGCTAATCAATCAGATTACATTCAATTTCATTTTAAAGATAATTTATTCGATAATATAAACTGTAACAATTTAGTAATAATTGCACTTGAAATTAGCAATAGCATGTTTAATTTTATCAAATTAGGGCAGTTAAATAGATTTAACATTTGTATCTGGGTATTTCAAAAGATTTTAATTGAAATTGAATTGAAATAAATGAAAAATAATAGAATTTTGCAAAGAGTTAGTAGCGATGAACTGTGACCACCTGTGGTTGTTGTGCGTACGGGGGAGGACAGTGAACCGGTGGCGGACAGTGTGTCACGTGTGAGTGGAAAAGTCGTCGGCGCCGACACACGAATATTCCGACAGCAACCGCAGGTATAACAATGAAGATCCAGGCCCAGGCCCATGCAGTCACGTGATATGTTGTGTAGGTGCATTTGTAGCCATTAGACGTGTCTTCGGAATAGCCCGAATCGCAGACACATAAACCATAAGAACAGTGTCTATCCCAGTCCTGACTGGTCATACAGTTGTAGTCGTATGTGCAGGACTGGTACTCACAGGTTCCGTATATATTCTTTTTGTAGTTGGCCTTACAATAGCACCAGCCGTCAATACAGACTTGGTTAACTCCAGAACAATAGCAGTAGGAACTGTTCTGTGCGTCCGGCTTAGTGCCGTTTCCCTCTACCAGAATAGCCGACTGGACACAAACAATAAAACTAATAGCAACTAAGCAACTGAAAATGACTTTGTTCATCATTTTGAAGCAAGTTTAGTTTAGCAATTAGTCTCTCAACAAAACTTCTAATATAATTAAACTCCCCTTTACTTCAACCTATTTTTATACCAATTATTTGAAGATTTCATTTATTGTTCCACTGATCGATATATTCTTGTCTATCAGATAACATTGAATTGATTAATCTTGTGCAATACACCTAATAATTTCATTTTGACTCAGCAAACAAAATATCTTTTATCTGATTACACTTTTATCTTATTTTTGAAATGTTCAGGAATATAGACTTTAATTTAAAAGAAGCTGATTTTAAGAGAAATTCTTGTTCAAAACACAATCAGCTTGTCTAAAAGCTCCAATCTAATGATAAATCACCAGGATTCAGGGACATTCAATATTAGAGACAGTTTTCAGCTGCACCTTGGTAATTCCTAAAAAGATGATAGACTGTATAAATAATACAGAACAATTGTTATGAAACCAATATTTTTATACCTGTACTGTATTTTTATACCTTAATTAAACGAAATTAAATAAGAATATTTGATTTAATTCCAGATCATTTTAGGTTAAACTTTTAATCATTCAAGTTTTAAAAAATAGTTTAATCAATTATGAAAGGAATGTAAATAAAGATGACGTTTAAGACCAATATTTATAATTTATTTGGGGATTAGTTGTAAACTTTTCGCAAATATTCCCGAATAAAAGATAAATAAAATTTTAATCGATTGCAACGTTTTGAACATTAAAGTAATTATATCTGAGAGAAGTTTCTCACTTCTGTCACGATATCCATCTAATATTGCAGTTAAGCAGGTTTAATTCATATTTTAACTCGGCTCTATCTTTGATTTAATGCGAACAAGGTCAAAGCGTTCCCTATATGATTTGAAATTTGTGAATTTGCACGATATTAAAACAGAAAAAATTGGCAAGATAAGGAATTCTTGAATTGAACTTTTACCCCCGATATAAAATTTTAATTTTTTGGTCAAAAATTTCTAAAAATTCAATAAATTTTCCTTAAAAACGGAATACTTGAATATAATTCACACACAAAAAACATCTTTTCATGTGATTTGAAAGAACATAACATTAAATTCAATTTTAAGTTCAAGTTTTTGATGGATTGACTTCTGATTGAACTTCAATTAACCAAATTTGAAGACCGACCTCAGGAGCAACAGATGCCTGCAATTCGACAGTTATTTAACCAGAAGAAAAATTTTAATCAATTTGATTATAAATTGCAAAAAACATATTTTATTCTTCAAAGAAAAAATTATTATTTATTATGTAAGCAATTATTGAGTCATAAAAAACATTTCATAAGTAAGTGTTTTCTGATTGACATCGAGTTCATCGTTAAGTTTAATGCTAAATATCAATAAATTTTATTCTCGGTCTAATTCCTGATAAAAATCTCATTTATTTTGGAATTTAAGATAAAAACTAGATTAAAATTCAGATAAATATTCAAATTAGCTAATAATTGAATCGATAATTTGCAAGTTTATACGAAATACTTAAAAATCAGTTGATATCAAACAAATTAGATAAAACGCAAGATTAAAATGCAATAAAACAGATAAAAACCGGTCAAATATCTGACTAAATGAACGTGATGAATAGTTGATGCGAAGTAAATTGGCCTAGTACTTGATATATTGGCTAATTGGAAAAGAAACGGTAATTATTGACAGTCATTGAAAACACGTTTGGTTTCTCTAATCTGTGGCTCAAAAGTCTTGAGATAGTCATCGATCTCCTCATTAGGGAATCCCCACTGATCGCCCATTTCTTTCACAGATCGGCACTCCGGGGGAGCGACAGCAAAGTTTTTGATGCACTGGCCGCCCAAATACTTGGGTAACTGATCCGGATCGATGTAGTCCTTGATCTCATCTTTATTGGCGAACTTAACCAATTCGTGGTGTCGGCTGGGAATCCACATCCGGACCATCGGCCAAAATGAGCGCAATATCCAAGGCAGGTTATACACAAGGCAATATTTTAGACCTAGAATAAAAATGATTAATTTAAGCATGCCTCATTTCCTCAGAAACTTTTAATTATTGCCAAAATCCCTTTCCTTAAAGTCATCTATAATTTGATTTAAATTTAATTTAATTTCGAAATAGAGTTCAGTGAAAAACAAAAATTATTCCTAATTTATAAATTATTATAACCTCAAGTTATGAACAAGTTCATAAAAGTTCAACTAATTCAATTTATTTGAATAATGAATAATTTGCTCTAAACACGCTGTTATTTTATCATCGTCATAAATTAAACTTGTTTTTTCTAACTCTTTTATTTTTCCGAATGAAAAATATACTCGTTAATGAATAGTGAAGCATGCTTAGTTACAAGTTAATTAAATTCTTAATGACCCTGGAAGGCTAAAAATAATAAAATTTAATTAACCAAATTGATGACAATTAATTCTTACCTTCAGGGTAATAGAAGCGCAAAATTGTAATCAAATACGAGCACAGGTCGAGGTCTGCATTCCTGATGCCGGCATCAGTCAAATCAAAAACAATGACAAATCCGTTTTCATTATTTCGTTGATCGACTTTTTCAATGGTATAAGTCATGAAATCCTTAATGTACTTGTTCAGTTTGGCCACTTTTAGATTAACTTTGATTCGCATTAGTATGACAGTGGTTCCATCCCTATCCCAGTTGTGGGCGAATACTCCGCCGCATTCGTAGAACTCTTTGGGCGCATCCGAGTCCTGTCTGTCATTCATATGCATCTCTTTTCGCCATTTCATGCATTTGTCCAGCTTTTCGAGGGCCGCCTCAAAGTTAAACTTCTCTGTCTGCAAGAATCGCCAGACCGTCCAGTCGTTGTGGCGTACCTTCTCGATATCTCGGCCATCATACAAGTCCGGCGCCTTTTCAACCCGGGTCGACAAAAAGCTTTCCCTCAGTTTTCGGACTTCAGACCGATTTCTTTCAATCAACTCATGGAAAGACATATTTTTCTAAAATGTTTGAAATCAAATAAAAACAAATCACAAGAAATTCACATCAATTTCCAGAAAGAACTGAAAATGTTTTCACATATCCTCAATTGGTTATATAATCTTGCAATTTTCAACTGATTGTAGACAAAAAACTAATTGAAGAGCTGATTGTCACAAAAATCCAGTGAAAGTGAATCCAAACTTCAATCAAAATAATTTCTCGTCGAATAACTGCAAACACTTTTCCCTAAACTTTTAAACTTCATTTCAATTCAATCAATATGTAAAGTGAAAACTAGGCGTTTAGTCTCATTCTGTTCTTATTCTGTTCCCAATTTTTGCCAACATTTCGCAAATGCAAACAACTTTCCTCTTATATTTATTTTTCATTTTTTCTCAATAAAAGGTCAACTCTTCATATGGGAGGGACAGACAGTAAAAGTGAGGTCAACTCATTTAAAAGAAAATACATTAATTTATTATTTCATTGTTTCGGATGTTTTGAATTACTTTGCATTTTGTAAAAACAAAGAGTTCTTCGGATTATATTTATTAAAATACTTTCTTTTTTGAATGATCATGATTGATTGATTGTAATTAACAGGATAAAAGCAATCTAAACAAACATTTCTGTGTCACTATCATCTGGAGCATTTAGATCTCTAATAAATTAAAAGGTGAATAATTTATATGAATAGTTAATATATTTTGTCTAATTAATATGTAGATCATTTGAATTACATTAGTCGTTGTAATTCTAACTTGGTATATCTTACTCTAAAGGTACTTAAGTTAATGTCTATTCTGTTCTGAATTAAAATATTTTTAGTTTCTAGCATATCTGAATCAACAGGAAATGGGATAATAATTTTATTTATGGTCTTACCCATAAAATGTTAGGTACTAATAATTGAATAAATTTTAGCAAGCATAATAATAACATTAAATAAGAGCTTTGCAATTGATTGTCAAAAATCAAAACTTTGTGAAACTTTTCTTTTACTAATCAAATATCGAAAACAGTCCAATGAGTGAAGAAATAGTAAAATCAGGAAATAGACTGAAAATTCTGTAAATAAAAATGAATAAAGAATTTGGAGAATAAATTACAAACAAATATTTATTTGGATTTGTTTAGAAAACATTTCTTATAAGATAATCATAATAATTATCAGTAATAACAAGTAAAACCTAAGATTCTTAATAATTCTTGACATCAAAATATAGCGAATGACTAAACAAAAGTGAAATCAATTTTGATATTTGCTTAACATTTGAATCACTTAATTATCTGTTGTTTGCATCGCAATTATGAATGACTTTTATCGCAATTTTCATACATCAGATCGATTTGCTTTTGATATTTGTTTGTGATATTCTTTCTCTTTATTTTCATGGCAGCCGTCAGCAGACCATTGTCTGGAGTCCACTCTTCGGGGCAGAGCCACACTTTTTGGGGAATTTCAAATTTGTTGAGCCGAGCGTTCAATCCATGTCTTCGCATCTGATTTGTAATGTATTGAACAATGCGTTGGTCTTCATATAACTCAGTGCAGGAATTATAGTCCACTTTAAGACGTTTAGCAATCCTTAAGACAGACAACTGGTTTGGGATAATCAGTGCCACCAAATATGAATGAAATAAGTGTCCAAAAACACAGATATTATCGACAAATGCATTCGACTTCAGTTCGCTTTCAATCTTTAGAACAAATGATAAATATTTAAACAAATGATTGATTTTTAGTGAAGACATGCCTTTCCTAATGAGACGTATTCTCCAAATTGAAGTTTAATTAAATCCTTTTTTCGGTCAATTATTTTGAAGGTTCCGTTGGGAAAGACTTCTCCGATATCTCCGGAGAGAAACCATCGGCGGCCGTCCTGATCGGTATAAAAGGCCTCGTCAGTTGTTGTCTCTAATTTGAAGTAACCGACAGAAACAGAGTCAGTGCCGATCACTATCTCTCCTCTTGGGTTGGGTTTGTCAGTAACTCTATAACCGCCTTCCTTCCAATCGACAAGTTTAATATATGCTCCAGATAGAGGAGCCCCAACTCGACCAAGACTTTCATCAAAGGGATCCATCATACAGCCAGCACCAGTAGTTTCAGTAGATGCGTAACCCTGGATCAGTTTTATGTTCAGACACGACTTTATCAGTTTCTGTGTGTCCTGTGATAGTGGAGCGCCTCCGACAAGCATTATAGACAGACTTCCGCCTATTGTTTGCCGAAACTTTTGGCAAAATATTCGGTTCATTAGCGGAGTATCGAAACCTAAGAATAAAAAAGTTTAAAAAATATAATAATTATAATTCAAAGGAAACCTTTTTGATTCCAAAACGACTTATAGTCGACAAAGAATTCAAACAGTTTTCGGGCAATTAATCCGTTTTTATTGATTTTATCGTAAATTCCTTTACGGATCCGATCTAATACCAGGGGAACGCCTGCCATCACTGTTGGTTTGAGCAGAGTTGCATCCCCTTTGTCACCTTTCCTGATGGCTGTTCCCATATCTGTGAGAGTGTATGGCGAAGAGTAACCAATTTTTATACCATAGATAAAAACTAAGACTTCGGTAAGGAACTCAAGGATGTGTGCAAGAGGTAGATAACCGATATAAATATGATTGTCCCGCCCGGCCTTCAGATACTCCGCTGTTATTCTGTAAGCAGACATAGTTTTCACGAAGTTTTTGTGAGTGATTTTGACTCCTTTTGGAAGACCTGTCGACCCTTTAAATTATAATTGAGTTGTTATTAACAAAAG
>JAQIWP010002224.1:0-11674 GCA_034695525.1 Euzetes globulus
TAATCAATTAGTAGATTCAGAATATATCAAAAATGTTTAATTACGGTTATATTTAAAAAAACAATTTCCTTGTAAGTATAAAATTTTAGTAAGATTGAACTCACTGAGTGAGTTCTGTGAGTTCAATCTTACTAAAATTTTATAATCATGTGCTCTCATGATTACAAAAAACTTAATTCAAAATACTAAGTCTTGGAAAAGTTGTGCCGATTATTGTCAATTCCCAACAATAAGTGTAAAAATGATTTTTCATAATCAGTAGGCATCCAACTGGTGGCAAAATTGGTAGCCAAGTTGACAAATTTAATGTAAACGGAGTGACCCTTACTCTAAGGATCCTTGAGTTTTGTTTATATTGAAATTATAGAATACATCTTGTATTTAATAAATCTCATTGCAAGAGTTGAGGGCCATTCCAGTTATGTTACATTTCTCAACTTTGCTATCAATTTTGTCACCAGTTTGGATGTCTAATTATCAGTAACATGTAACTTTATAAAGATGTTATAGCTGTTTATATTTTATATAAAAATAGAAAAAATCTAATAAACTTACTTTTAAATATAATTCAACGTAATGTAAATAAATAACATTGATTAAAATTTAGATTAATTATAAAAAAGATTGAGAATGTGTTTGTGTGTTGTCATCAATAAAGGCATTGTATATAAGAATTGTATGAATGCTAAACCCTTTCTTCCAGATTTAGATTTTTATTCTGATCTATACAGTGATTCTTTTCCAGACCAGTCCAATTCAACAGTAATTTTTCTTTAACTGACAATATTTATAATTGACAATAGCAATGGTAAAACATTTTGGTTTCACCCATCCTTCAAACATTCCTTCACTTTTAACTTTTAAATAATACAAAATTTAATAATTAATATAGAAATGAGTGCTGTCGTCGTTTTATACCATTATTTGAAAGCTTGTCTTAAATAGTAAAACTACTTTTTCTTTTTAATGTAATGCAACTAGTTGATGCAAAAAACAATCTATGAAATGAATAATAAATACGGGATTTACATAATTGAAAGTAAATGAAAATTAAAACTGTTGTGGTTTGTTGTCAACAACAAATAAACCATAAATATGTAATATAAAACGCACAGAAACGGGAATAACAAGTTCAGTTTATTAGGATTTATTTAAAAATATTAAATACTGTTAAATATAGATATCGTTTACGAACAAAATGTTTGTCAAATCGGAACATTTGAAATCAAATAAGCGATTGTTTGTAAATTGGGTGGTCTGGGTGTACAGGTTATTAGGAATTACTTTTGGAGGCGTTCACTTGAATGATGGTCAAGTGGTGTATAGTTCCTTCTGGAATGTCTACGGTTATATATTCGCTATTCTTTTTACGATCGAAAATTTTACCGATTTCTATTTATATATTACTTCTGAAGCTGCAAAGTCGTTCAGTAAGAATCACTTCCTTTATTCTTCAATGATCTTGGGCAATGTAATGACCGCGATACAGGTTTTTCTCAACATCTGGTACATTCAAAAATATGGATTAGAATTATTCAAGAATTTTAATTTCACTGAAGTTAAAGGTATAATCGAATAAAACGAGTGACTCTTACTTAAGGCAAGCAATTCTTTAGATATGAAATCGAGATCATTCTGTGCTATCCTTTGGATTCTTCACTTCATATGTCCGGTTCTGATATTTGTCTATCAGTACAATATTATCAAAAGCAAGTCATTTCGCGTAATCTATTTAGTCCTGAGCGCCACAGTTTTTAGGACACCAATGTTTTGGTCACATTTTTTCCTAACCTGGATCGTTTCAATATCGACCAGCGAACAGTTGAAGAGCTGGCGTTTAAAACTAGAAACTGATAAAAGAGCACAAACCCTACGCCATATTCGTATATTATATGTGGACAAACGGAACAAATTGGTGGACATGGATAAAAAAGTGGAATATGTAAACTCTTTTTCATTTAGTATTTTTTATTATTAGTTGTTTTAAAAACAGAATATGATCTGGTCAACTATAACCTCAATGATATTTGTGATGTTCCAAGTCTATATTATATTCGTAGCTAAATACGATGCAGAAATTGGGTTTAATAAGGGATTTCTCTTGTATTATATGATAACCACCTTGATTCAATTGAATGCCAATTGTCTGATAAGTGGTTTAGTTTATGACGAGTCGGACAAACTGTTGGCCACAATCGACTCCATTGACATCACCATTAAATCTGATGAATTAGATTTTAAGGAAGCGCTTCTATTCATGTCTATGAGTCGAGACATGAAATTCGGTTTCACTATCGGAGGGTTTATGCCTTTGAGGAAGACTACACTTTTATCGGTTTGTCGAAAAAGTTGCAAGTTGAGATCTAACTACTTATCTATCAACAGATTTACGGCTTCATTCTGACCTACACAGTCATTCTGTTCCAAACCAAGGCAATCGATAATTGAGTGATTACAAGATCAGTACATTAAAGACACGTTCATTGCAAGAAATGAAAAAATCAATAATTGTGACTTGTTGCAAATTATTGATTACTTTTGTCTTTTCGTGTTTAATATTCCTCTAACTATTTGGACTGCAAAGCAAATATTCAAATATTCAATATTATAGTTTAAATTAAACTAAAATAATACTAGAATAGTTGAAACTTAATAAATTCATTGTTTTTAATAACATTAGACCTTATATTAGATACAAGTGTTCGAAGAGGCAATTATCTAGTATTTCAAAGCAACGAAATGATTAATAAGATTGCAATCACAAATTCACCAAAAACTATCAAGATAATCTTGTGGTTCTATAGACTAACGGGGGTGACCTTTGGTGGAATTGATATTAAAGGTCATGATTGCATTTACAGTCGATGGTGGAATTACTTCGGCTATTTGACCACTATTTTGCACACATTTCTCAATTTCTTTAACATTTACTTAAGTATCGATTCATATTTTTTCAAGTCATTAACGGGACATACGTTTATTTACGCGACAATAATACTCATCAACTTGGTCACTGCATTACTAGTATTCCTCAATATTTGGTTAATTCAAAAATACGGTTTTGAGTTAATTAAGATCATCCATAGATTCCAATTGGAAGGTAATTTATAAAACTGTTATTCAATATAATCAGTAAATATGAATTATTTTACTTCTTTACAGATCGAAAGTTAAGAACCATTTGTCTGACGTTTTGGATTCTTCATATAATCTTATATCATAGCATGTTCGTTTATGTTATTTATTCTCTTAAAAAGATAACTCTTATCGAGTTATATGCTCTGTATGGGGAAATGGCATATAAAACTCCGATAATTTGGGTATATCTGTTCGTGACCTGGGCCATATCTTTGTCGGTAAGTGAAAAATTGAAGAATTGGCGCTTCAGACTTAAAGAGGATAAAAGAGCCCACACTTTACGCCATATTCGTTTGGCTTATGTGGAGACCAGAAACCTAATGAATGAAATGGACGATAAAGTCAAATATGTAAGTCTCAAAATTGATGAATGTAATAATAATTGAATAAGGGTTAATCTCTGAACAGAATCAGATATTGTCAACACTTTCATCAATGATATTTGTAATGCTGCAAGTCTATATTCTGTTCATGACTAATAAGCAGTCAGATCTTGCTAACGTTAAACTATATCTGTTTTATTATATGGTTCAGTATTTGTTTCAATTGAACGCCAATTGTTTGATAAGTGGTTTAGTTTATGACGAGTCGGACAAACTGTTGGCCGAATTAGACTCCATTGATATCATCTCTAATTCAGATGATCAAGAACTCAGAGAAGCGCTTCTTTTCAAATCTATGAGCCGAGATATCAAATTTGGTTTCACTGTCGGAGGGTTTATGCCTTTGAAAAAGACTACACTCCTATCGGTTAGTATTATTGATATTTCGTATAATTATTTTATAATTTAGATTAAATGTATAACTTGGTAATTTATTGGACAGATCTACAGCTTTATTCTAACCTATTCTGTCATACTTTACCAAACTTCGCCAATCGATGACACGGAACAAACTACTTCTATAAATACTACTGTTGCTGGCTAAACGTTAAGTAAATGATTACATAAATTTAATTGATCAAATTTCTGAGTGCTTTGAACATTTTTATTATTTCATTTTCTGTTTGAATATTTGCATAATAAATGAACAAAACTTTTTTTAATATTTAAATAAATTTCTGAAATTTAATTATGTGACAAGAATTGTCATGCTACAAACCAGAAACTATTTTATCTATTTGTGTCAGTTTAGAAGTGAACTTTAAGGGAACTAAACAAGCTTCTTCTTATTACTTAACAATTTATTGTAAAAATAAAATAGACGGTACTTTATGTTACGGGCCAAAACTAAAACTCCCTTGAGCTCTTTCAGCTTTAACGAAAAATTTTACCTAAAATTTATGACCAGCGTCAATGGATGGACATTGATAAGGGGGAGGAACTTCTCCTTCTTCGAGCAGTTCTTCATCAATGACAGGTTTTCCTCGACAGCAGTGAGTACAGGTCTGAATCTCAGCGCCGTAGCCTTTGTTTATGCAGAAGTAGTTACAGGTACTGCCACCACACTTACGGTCAATGCCGATCAGTCCTCCGCCCAACCGGGTAATGTCGACAACACAAAACCTGGTGGTTGCCGAACAAGTGGTCAGGTATTCACTGTCGGCCAACGTAAAATTTGTTCTTGGATTATAGCAGAGATTATTCGCATCGAATTTGGTGGTAATGAAGTTGGCTGAACAGAAATAACAATTCACTCTTTGGACAGTTGGTTCTGGTTCAGGCTGTCTTCCGCGTTGTCTGGTTCTTGGCTTTGCCCGGCCTTTCTTTCTGTCCACTCTTCTCTTTTGACCTAAATTCGATTGTTTAGGAATAAATTGGAAGTCATTACAGGCTTTGCATTTAAAAATATCTACACTTTGCTCATTGAATAAACAATAAGAAAACATTATTCGCTATTTTTTTTCTTCACATGTCTTTCCTCTGATTAGATGTAAGTAAACAACAATTTGACTATTAATTTGTCGTTTCTGTTCCTCATTTTTGGTTCATCTAATTAACGTCTAAATTGAGTTTGAATGCAATTCACTTACACATAACTGAGTCAAACAGAATGCACACAACTATGAGACCAATCAAATGTAGTCTTAGTTTTAAGACCATTAGAATTAGGATATAATTGAGGAAATGGTTTGACGTTATTTTCAAAATTATACTTTTGTTTAGAAACAGTTTCTCTAAATAACAACTTGGAAAACAATTTTATTATTTTCCTCTCTATTAGTCTTTCACTAATTTAAATGCCATTTCAGCCAATTTTCATAATTATATCTTACGGTCTATTAATCGCCGGACAGCCATGAAATTGATTTCATCGATCCATCAGATTAATGGCAATTTATTATACATTTATTGAATCAATTATTTGACTATTTTTTCATTAAATAATTTATTGATTTTTTTTTAAAATTAAAATTTCAAAATAGTTTTGATTTTTTTTCTACATTATTTTGACCGGAATCTTGGTAAATATTTGATAAAAATAGGAATGAACAATTTTATTGTTGTTTTAAACAGATTTAGAACATCACCTTGATGACTTCTCCCATTTATCAAAGATTATCAAGTAAGCTTAATTTAGCCTTGTAGTTTTACAAGAAAGTCTTAATAAAATTAATTTATTCAAATACATTTACTAGTGATTAGTTCGTGAGCTTCACTGACCAAGTTTTTCCCGAATCTGCCTCTTTATGTGAATGTTCAAGTTTTGAAAACCTGGGAAATTTTTAAAAACTTTGCGATGATTTTGTCAATCATTTCCCAGACAGTTATTGCCAATCATTTCATTGATTAATGGTTTCAAACGCGTAATAATTGTTGAATTCGTTGAAAAACATATTGACCTCTATTATAATGTCGATAATAATTAGGTGTCAATCATAGTGGCGGGTAAGTCATGCATTAGATTTGCAAATAATAGTATAGTTTTGAAATGTGTTCTACTGTTTATCATAGATTAGAATCAATTATTCAAATATTAATGAATCGATAAACAGATGCAAATCAATAGGAGTTAGAAATGTTTGGGTCTTTCGATTAGAATCTAAATTTAAACCCAATAAGAGTGTGAATAAAAGCCGTTAGTTCTGTGGACAGGTATGTGATTCGAGTTTCTCTCTTTCAGAAGTGTGTTTATTTGAAAGAAAGTCGACAAATGGACCAGTTTTACAGTTTGGGCTAAAGGCTTGACTAGTCTTTTGAGTTAATGTACTTTTTTATCTTTCCAGCAAAATTTGGGAAAAGGGGGAAATTTTCGCTAACTTTGCACAGGGTTTATATATTCACTCATTCCTATACGTAATATAACTGATTGTTTTGTGACATCAAAAATAGCCCGAAGTTCACAAAACTAGTTCTGGTTATACAGAAGAGAAAAAATTATTTTCTATGCCATACATAAAAATAGTATAGAGTTTTATATATATTTATGACTTCCATTTTATCGCATGATATCCGAGTCTACAATGTATTAGAAATGTTTGAGAAGAAAATCGCAATGAACTAAATGTTTAGTAATTTATGTCTCATTTTTTTCGGCTGAAAAATTTGTTGGGTTTTAGAGTCCGAATAGTCAGTGATTATCCGAAGGAATAGAGTGTCGATCAGTTATTTATTCATCCGGTGGCCGTCCTCTTACACCTGTGCTTCAATCAATGCCAGCTCTGCAAATATTGGGCATTTAAAGTTTCCATGGAGTTGGTTTGAGTGAATAAAATGCTTGTTTAAGGAACCAGTTTTCTTCTTAAAAGACTCGGTTTATTCTTAATTAACTTCTCTTTTCTGAATAATAATTTCGATTCACAATAAAACTCAGTTTTTTTTGCTATTATATAATCAAACATTTGTTTATTAAAGTTGTTGTATTGGACGCCAAAACTCATCCATTAATGGATTCACTGATATTCCTCTTCATTTCATTCGTTTTCTCCATATTTTTGATATATCATCGAAGGTATAGTAAATTATGAATTTTTAACATAACTTATATCGCGATTAGTCTATAATCTTAACCAAAATACTAATTGATTTAAACTAAACTCAGTTTTATATTCGACTACTTTTTTGGCGACAAATTATATATTTTTTGTCATTCAAAAAGTGGTTCGATTTTGAATTTAAATGTCCTTTTCTTAAGTAATTTAGCTTTAATTTAACACCGGATTTGTTGTCTGAATACTTTGACTACAATTTCTGATCTCAATGTCTTTCATATCGAGATTTATAAATAAAGTTTCACTTCCTTTAAATTTTTTGAGAACAAAATTTTAGTCTAACTTTTTATTTATATGTCATAAGAATTTTCTGAATAATTTACTCAAATATTTTCGAGAAATTTTTAGTTAACTTTTTCCTAAACTTGAAAATAATTCCTTAACTTTTAAAATATTAAAATCATTTCTTATGAGAAAGTATTAGAGAAATTGCTTTTTATATATTTTGGAAAACAAATGTTTTTGATTAATGGCATCAAATATATGGCTATTGTCTCGTATTTTAAAGAAAAACTTATTTTTCAACTCTTACTTCAGATCATCGACTCGTAAAGCCATTAAGTTTTCAAGTGATTATTCAACTCTTCAGCATCATATTCAAGTAAGCCTTCTTCTGGCATTTCATAAGTGATTTTATTCCAATAGATTTGATTAATAAATTCAATTCTGTTATCAATAATATCGCGTTAAAACTCGGAATTGAGATTAAATTTATCCTTAATTCTCATTTCAAATGGTTTTAGATTAGTATCATAATGAAAACATTTTGCATTAAATGATCTGTCTTCGACAATAATAGAAAATTTTCCCAGTTTTTCTGCTCGGGATTATTACTGTTCTTATCTCTAAATAGGAAATTATACGGTTTTTCAGTAATGAAAAACTTGTTTCGAAAGCAATTTTTGACTTTTACTTTCGTTTCGACGCAGAAAATGACTTTAATCTAAATTTATGACAAACTAATTTGAACTGATTTTTTTGAAGCCGACAACACCGGAAAAGTTGTCTCTCAACCAGAACCTGACTTTTTATTCATCCGATTCTGTGACCGAAGATGAGAAACGACCGCTCCTTGTCCTTTTTGCCTGGCTTTTTGCCAAAGAAAGACATTTAGACAAATATCGAAAGCTATATATTGAGAAGGGTTTCGATGTTCTGACTGTTAAGATCCAAGTGATCGACTTTTTGATACCCAGCAGAGGCAGTCATGTTGTGGCCCAGAATATCGTCGATTTTCTGAGAGTGCACGACACAAAATACCCGACTTTCATATTCCATGCATTTTCTGTGGGCGCCTATCAAATGGGAGAAGTATTTGTGCACTTGCAAAAAGGACAGAATCAGTCAGTTCTGGATAAAACACAACAATCACTCAAAGGTCAGAATGAATATTTGATTCTTAACTGTTTTATAGATTATTGAATACTTTTCGTAAACAACTGATCAGACCTTCAGATAAACAGTTTATTCAAATAAATTCATTTTCATAACTTTTATTATCTAAAGGTCTTCAATGATCTTAAGAATGATATTTAAGTTTTATTTATTTATTTTTGTTTTGAATTTTAGTCAAATGTTTAAAATAATATTTTAAATTAATTAAAACATCTAAGACCTTGTCGAGATATATGGGCAAATATATTTGCTTATCTTATCAACCAGGAAAATTATTTATTAAATAACTTATGATTTAATTGTTGTTTTTTGAAAAAGCATGATATCAATCAAAAATGACCTTACCTTTTTTTTCCTTTAGTAAATTCAATATCTATCCATTCATTATAATTAAATTAAATTAAAATGTCACATGAAAATAAGATTTTCAACCTATTAATTAATCAAAGATAGGTTTCATTGAAATACAATCCATCGTTTATTGGGAAAATTTTAAATTATTCCTTTGTATATCGATTGCAGGCTGCAATTATTTTATTTTTTAAGCACTCGTGCAGAAAGTTAAAGCCGATTTCTTTATAGAGAATTCTGAAATTCTACATATATTCAATTCTACATGGTATTCAATTGGATTATAATTACTATTTGGGATTTTTTTGGGACAATAAGACTCGAGTTAACAAATAATATGTACATTAAACTGGCTATTAGTGTCTAGGAAAAGTCTCACACTTTAAATTGTTTATTTATAATTTTGAAATTAGATGTAATTTTAAGTAATTAATAATAATTTGTCACAAATTAAATCTGTTGTCGAAGAAATTATTTGCCCTCAAAACTGAGATTAAAACAATGGTTTTTTAACGTCTGTTGACTAACAATCAAAGTTCTATTTAATTAAAGCCTTGAAAACAGTCATTCACTTGACTCAATATGCCCTGGACAAACTTCCTTAAAATGAAAAGTAAACATACTAATTAACCGTAATTAATTCACATAAGAGTATATACAATTTAATTCTAATTAAATCTATCGCAGTCTATCGTAGACAATAGTAGTGATTTATGCTAGCTTCTTTAATAAAATTGAGAATTCATACTTTAGAATTCATATTTAACCTTTGTAAAAACATCGGTAAAATAATTTTTTGTTTAACTTTCTATTTAATTGAATAATTTTCAGTTTATTACAATATATTTTACTGCTCTTTAGGAGGTTATGCTAAATGTACTTGCATGATTAATGCTCTTTTACAGTGAAATTATTCGTGATAAATTACATGTTTGTCCTAGACTAGTCTTGCCCTTTCATTCAATTTGATTGAAATAGGGTTCTGGTATATCTCAGCAATAATTATGGTCCTCAATGGAAAACAGTCCCTGTACAGATTTAGTTTAACTATTAAAGTGTTTTCTTCTTATAGACTTTTCTAGTTTCTTTAATCAACTTGATATTTCTAATTCATTGTTTCTATTACTTATAAATATTAAATAATAAAGCCATTATTGATTTCCAGTTTTGTTGGGAATTTTCATTTGAAAATAAGCGCAAATTCACATTTTATAGTTTTTACAGCATATTTGACAACTTGCTAACTAAGCACTGCTCTACGCCAATTAGCAAAGCTCATTTTAGGGATAAAAGTAGGACCAAGATAATAACTAAAGCTTTGAAAAGAAATTTTAATATTTAAAAATTAATTTGTTTGCCATTGAAATAATTATAATAAAAGTTCTTAATTTGTTTTTATCAAATCTAATATTTGAATGAAAATTCAAATTTTGAAATCATTGAAAGGGATTGTCTACGACTCAGCCATCGATGTGAATGAGGCGGCGATCGGACTGTCGAAGGCCTCGACTAATAACTCAATTTTACAAAAATTTATTTCGACGGCAATGAACACTCATTTGAAACTGTTTTACAACTGCGCCACAAAACATTATGTCAGTTCCTCCAACGCCATACACAACAACTTCGTCAAGTGTCCGACTCTGGTGCTACTGTCCCGGAATGACGAAGTGGCCAATCACGTTAACACATTCAAAGCCATCGACAACTGGAAGAGCCATGGTATTCAAGTGTTTCATAAATGTTGGGAAAATTCTCCGCACGTTAGTCATTACTTCAAATATCCCAAAGAGTACCAGATCTTAATTGAAACATTCCTTAAGAATATCAACGCTATCTAACCCTGTTCTACAGTTTTTGTACAATGATTGACAAGAACAACTCCTATTTGGACATACATTTTAGTTATTTGCAATTTTACAATCAAACCTCAATTTTCGTAACAAATAATTTTTGAATTAATGTTATATAATATATATTTCATAGAAATAATAGGATATTTGTATTAATGTCTTAAAATATGAGCCGTTGTTTTCATTGATAAAAGCTGTTATTATTACTTTTAAATTATCGAATGCTTTAAATTTCAATATTTATGACTTCTTTTCTCTACTCTTTATTTTTAAGCAAATACTTTGTAAGTATTTTTTTACAAATTTTACTTAATGTTGACTTTTTAAATAGCTTTTAGCCTGATCAAATTAGTGATTGAAAAATTTAATTGAATTGTTAATAAATTTGTTCGCATAAAGTGATTCACTCTTTTAGTTAAGTTTTTTATATTATTAAATTAATTTTAAAAAATGTTGTTTAATTGAATTTTCTACACAATAAAAGTCAATGAAATTAAATGTTTTATTTTAATGATTAGAAAATCTATAAATAATTTTTTACGTTACTATGAAATCCAAAGCTCGACAAGATTCTAGTGTTTATTATACCTATGTTTTTAATACCTATATAGGTACTAATATTACTAGGAATGAACAAGACTCTGAGGAAAAATTTCTAAAAACAATTTTTTTTACTCTTTACTATTTAAATTCGGAGATAAAAGGTTTTTAATTATTGCATTAGTTTTTGTTATTGCCTTTCATTTGCCTTAGTTTTTAGATAACTATTTCAACAGTTTTCAATTTTGTAAATATTAAAAGCGCTAAACTCTTGATTTGTTGCTAAATTTTCATTATTTAAACATTTTTAACAAAGTCTAGTTACTATAATATCTGATCAATAACCATAATCTTGAATTAAGTTGCCTAACCATTTCGGATTATGTATACTTGGCATAAAATGAAATTGTAATGTACAGAGAGAGAGAGAGAGAGAGAGAGAGAGAGAGAGAGAGAGAGAGAGAGA
>JAQIWP010002225.1:0-11673 GCA_034695525.1 Euzetes globulus
CTTTTTTCTCGATATAATCCCTCTCTCGATATAATCCCTCAATTCACCGAACCCGACCGAAGGACTATATCGCGAGTTCACTGTAGTTTGAAAATAAATGACATGATATAATTGAAACGACTTCTGTTTTTTACTTTAAAATTAAAAATAAAAGTTTGAGGAAACAAATTAATTTAGAGAATAATATGAGTTTCGCTCGAATTGTTGCCTAAATTTGGTTTATCTGACAACTAATCTTTGGATTTAATCGATTATAAATCGAATGTTCTTCAAATCTAATAAAGAAAAAGCGGAAAATCAGAAAATGATTGATTAGTGGCTAAAATTAAATAAAATTATTTAAATTTTATAAAATCGTAATAAAACTAAATTCATTTGACAAAAGTGACAAAAGTTAGTACTGTTCAGTACAGTTACGGTTCGATGAATTCTCAATTAGGTTCCAAAAACGTGATTCTAGAACTTTGTGCACAACTTTTGCATTTGTTGTTCAAAACTATTCTCATAGAACTACTGATTGGTTTGTTGTCCGACTCAAACATTTTTCTTAAAGTTTTCTATTAATAAAAACTTTTATATAAAAACATATTTATTTTATACATAACCCGAACCGTGATTTCTAAAATCAAATCTTTTCAATAGTTTTTTTTATTGTACTTCAATATAATTCTTGTTTGCATCGACTAATTGATAGATTCTTCACTTCTTTAAAAAACTGGTCAAAAAAGTTTAATGTTTTGAAAGATTTTCTCGCTTTTTTGGAAATTTGTTTGAATAAACCAATTATTGTGTTATTAAGTGAAAATAAAAAATGAAAAACGATTGAAATTGAAGATAATTTGGTGAGTATTTCAATTGAACTATCTCATTATTCTTAACTTATTAGTCTTATAAATATAATAATTAAATTGAATATATTCATTTATTTTCAAGAAAATTCAATCAAACCCATATTATAATTTGATGCATGTTATATAAATTGTTTAAATTGAAATAAATTATGTTTCAATGGCCAAAAAATCGACTCTTTCTTAATTCATTATTCAAAAGTAAATTTAGTTAAATTATAAACAATTTAGTGCTTACTTCAAATTTGGAAAATTAAAACCAATCAGACTTTTGTATTTGGTTTAATGACAGGTTTAAATGAATAACACAATGAATTAGATTTTAAAAAAACTAAGCTGATACAAATATTGAACCGAATTGATACTAATTTTTGTAAATTAATACAAATATTGTGCAAAATTATAATAATGAAATAGATATGAGTCGGAATGATACAAATTCTGGTTAATGAGTGCACAAAATTATTAAATGTCATTATTTGAAAGTAAGCCATGAATTTGGGTTTCAATTTAGGTGCGAATACTTAGCATTAATTTTCATAATCATTACGAGACTGTAATGTCGTGTTTATAAAAACATTATTCAGTTTTTATAAAACTTCCTTGATCCAATTGGTTTTATTGATACCTATTCAACCTTATTCATTTTAATGGTCTTTATTATTAATTGTCAAAAAAGAAGCTCAGAATAGTGAAGGCATTAAAAATCAATAACCGTTTTATAGGACTATAATAGTCTTCAATACATTAAGAATTTACGATTCTATTAATGTCTAGGAACTAATCAATGCTAAAAATATCAAAATTAAAGGAAGAAATGTCATTTAGACAATTGGTATCTATAGCTGTCACCTTTCAATTGAATTTACACCAATTCTATTGATACTGGCATAAAATTGAACAAAAATAAATTTTTTCAATCGCTTCGCTTTCAAGGATTTCAATACATTTCCGTAAAAAATATTTTCAAACGATTAGAAGTTTGCGATATTTTGGTTTACAAAAGACTCCTTTATATCTAATTTCTTATTGAACTTGAATTACAGGGAAATACATCGAAATAATGGACAAACTATTGGTCTTTTTTGATTGACAACAATTAATGGGAACCTTCACATCAGTTCTAAAATGTGTAAAACTTTGAGAACAATTTCATTAATGCTTATGTGGTTTGTGTTCAGCTCAGGTACGGTTCGCTTCATTTAATTTGTTTTCAAGCCATTGGAGATGAAGTCGTAAAAATTTAGATCTCACACCAATATTAATAAATCAATTGATAATTGCTTTGCTTTGGGCTTATATTTACTCAAAACACAGAAAAAGTATATTTATAGACATTTTCAATTAAAAAAAGAATTTCCAAAAATTTCAATAATTGATTAGTTGTCAAAAAATTCAAATTAAACACAATTTTCAGGAATCTAACAATAGACTAGTTTTGAAAATGAAAAAAAAATTCAAAATTAATTATTTTAATTACTTGTCCTTCAATTTGATATTCATATTGTCTGAAAGTCGTTGAAATCTCTTCAATGATTTTCGAATAAGTGTTAATTAAATTAAAAAGGAATTAAATAATTAAAAATTTATGTAATTATATACTATTTTTAAATTTTCATTGAAGAGTTGCTAACAAATGCATTCGAGACCTATTCCGAAACGGATCAATTGGCAGAAGAGTCTGTCGGAGGACATGACAAAGAAGGACACCAAGAGGTAATAATTGGCACTCAATTTATATTAATTAAGTTATTCGCCACAAAATCGGTGAACTGAAATCAAATCAATAAAAAGATGATTAAGTGTTAAGAGACGTCTAATTATTTGATTTATAGAATCGG
This sequence comes from Euzetes globulus, assembly GCA_034695525.1. NCBI lineage: Eukaryota > Metazoa > Arthropoda > Arachnida > Sarcoptiformes > Euzetidae > Euzetes > Euzetes globulus. The sequence goes on from JAQIWP010002225.1 coordinate 2,690, forward strand.
ATCGCTTTTGTATTATTTGTTGTGAAAAAAATGTGAGGGAAGGGGAGGGAAAGGGAGGTGGTGTGAAAAGCGACTCTTTTCAAAAATAGACATTTGTTTGCATAATTGTATTGCTTGCCACCAATTAATTGTATTGAAATGGAGCGAAATGTTTACAATTATGAGCCATAACGTAGACACAGATATATGTTTTAGACACAGCCTTGAAATGGCACAACATTGATTGCCCAATGCATTTACGGCTGACCCATTTCTGGCCCGAAAAAAGCATCTAATATTAAACCAACGATTTTCACATCGTTTGGAACTCTCCCTCAAAAATATAGTTAAACTCCCATTCATTTCGTTGACACAAAATAAGAAATCTTTGCCAATAGTCTAACGATTTATTCGTAGGAAAAACTTGTGTAGCGTTTAGCGTTAGTTGCGGTCTCTTTACCGGATTAATCACACAAATTGTCTTACTTTTGACTACATTTTACTCATACCTTTCGAAAATTTAAATACTTTGAGCACTAATTGAAAAGTTTCTCATTCAGTACTTTAATTATCTCTAATTTAAATAACCATTAAAATATATTTTAAGCCAAAAATTTTATACTTTTTTTTGTAAATTTTCTTTTTTATTCAATTATGTAATCTATTTATCATTAATATTATATTTTTTCTCTATAGTTGACCACAAATACAAATCTAATTTTCTCTATCAAGGAGTCAAAAGAGGAGCACTCTGTCAAAGTAGTGTCCGATGAGGACGACCCGATCGATCCTCTCCAAAAAATACTGCCAAAAGTCACATTTAATTGCAATGGAAAGTCTGAGGGTTATTACGCGGACAATGAATTTTGTGAAGTCTTTCACTATTGCAAAGTAATTATAAATATATTCATAAACCACTCAATTAATTACTTAATCACTTCAATTAAAACACTTTGTTTGTGAATATTCCAGGAATGTTTAAATTACTGACCAGTTTTTTGAACTCTGAAGGGAAATGATTCAAAAAACAAAAAAGTCAGTCACTAGAACTTGGAACTTTAAAACTAACATTAGTTTCAGTAGTCATTATTATGTGATATATTGTATAAGTATTTGTGATTGAATTTTAGATAATCTAATAGTTCCTTACAATTATTACAGATTTCTTATCTTATCTAATCATTGAATAATTTTCAAAAACTCTATAACTTATTAATTATTTAATTAATTTTCAAATTTAAAAATAATATTTTATAGACAAATGGATTCCGATTCACATTCATGTGTCCGACTGAGTCCTATTACAACGACAAACTAATGGCCTGTGAATTCAATTCTACTCTCAGTAAATGTGTTGATAGAGACAATAAGACACTAAACAAAGGTCTCAATACAATCAAAGAAACTTCAGTTAAGGGAAGTGCCGGTCAAACCGTTCAAGTGCTTCAGAAGTCAAGCTCTCAAATCAATACAGAAAAGTCAGAATCTGTGACCACAACGACTGTTGAGTCAATGAAAGTCGTGGCCGATCCTTATTTGAGAAGAAGGAAAACCACTTATGGTTCCCGATCCAAAATGGGGGCAATCGGAGATAAAACAAAAACACAGAATAGTACAGAAAAAGGTCTTCAAGAAATGGCATCTCAGAATCAGACACAAACTGCTAAAGTAAATATCAGTCAATCTATTCTCCCTTTCAGTGGTTTTCGTAAAACGAACCGGAACAACATTTTAACCAATAACAAAAACAACACTCAAAGTGTTACAAATGACACCAAAAATACAAATAATTCGACAAATGGTATGACATATTCTAGTGAACTTTCTGCGCGAATCCCGTCCAATGCACTGTCAGTCCTCAAATCAATAAGGCCCCAACTATTAAGTTCTTCACATCAACATAAAAACTACAATAGGAGTAGAATTAGTATAACGACCACTTCAACGACCAGCACAACCACAACACCACATCCAAGCTTATTGGGACCTACAATCAAAGACTCGACCACTAACTCTCCATTTGATTATTTCACTCCAATATTCAATTCTGATGTAAACTTTCCGTTGAATTCAGACTTTTTTCCCCTTTCGATGCATAAAAAGCCAGAAAACATAGAAAAAGACAAATCAAATAAAAGAAAATCAGTTATGACTCAAAACTTTTATAATAGCATTCGCCACACAACCAGACGACCAGACATTGACAAAGAGTTACAAATTGAAGAAACGTTAAACCAAAATGAAAACAATCCAGAATCGGCTCATTATTTTCGGCCGCTAAATTCACATCTACCAAGACACAAATTCGCTAGGTCTCCTACTTTCAATAGTCAAAACCAAGAACAAGTGAACATACCTGATGATAGTCATCTGTCAGAGTCTCAAATCCATGAGCTGATTGAAAAATTGAAACAAATGGAAAGACAACAAAACCCAGACTTCTCTGAAGACCAATCATCGATAGAACCGAATGAAACGATTGAAGGCATCGACGAAGACATTCAAACCGGTAGAAGAAAAAGGAAAACCAAACGAAAATTTGTAACCGTGCCACTTTTAGTGCCCACCGGAGTATCCAAAAGTGATTTAAGACGAAAATTAAGTTCAACTCTTCTAAAGCCAACGGTATTACCCCTAACAGAAAGTGGTCAACAAATGCCGGCTTATGTTTTAGAATTCCAGAAATCCGGGCGAAAGGATAGGGAAAAGTATAATAAACATAGATCTAAGAGACAGACATTCAATTGGAATCCGTTTCAATCGAATCCTTTCTTAAATACTTATTTGCCAATCAATGGAATGCATTCACAACCCGTTTATTCGCATTTTCATAATCATATGGCAAATACACTACCGATTAAGACATATAGGAATCGCAATTTAGAGATCGGTGAAAGGCAAGGCTTTGGACTACCGGTAGCCGCTCAACAACACATCCCTTATTATATTCCACCCAAACAATCATTTATCCCAAATAATTTTGGTCACAACTATTTCAGAGACAATATTTACGATTTAAGTGAATTCTCCGATTTTTATGAAAATCCGAGACCTGTGCCAATGATGGCAAACGACATGAGTCCTTATCGTGCTGTTTCATTAAGAAGACCTGGCTTCAAAAGGCCACCTCGTAGACAAAAAGTTCCTGAAACTAGTAATAATAATAATAATTCAACAAAGATCAATACTACTCAGACCACAATCCGTCCTTTCAGTTCAGTGCCGGTATCGCCGCGTCCTTACAGTCAACCAATAATTAAACAGCAATTCTATGCGAGAAACTCAAACCCGTTCTCAGATTTTTCAGAAGACAGTCTAAATGAAGCGATAAAAGTGTTCGACAACAGTGAAGATCATTTGCAACCATTAGATCCAAACTTCGATTCTCAGCCATTATTTAATTTCAATTCTCCGCAAAGCTTTTCAAATGATTTCATACCGATTACACCTAAAACACACCACTTTGCCGACAATCTGAACGGCAGGTCTTCGAGAATTAACACATTTTCAGAAACACCGATAAATTATGGCTCAAATAGCTATGTTTCAGATGATTTCCCACCGATTCCTAAATTTGGAGATCCTGAATATCGACTTCCACTTATCGACATTCCAGACCCAACCCTTACTAATTTAGGTCATCGGTCCTATTCTGAAAAAGGTTTGAATAAAGAGTCTGTCCAACGAAAGAGTAATAACACTAAATATTCAACTCCTTATTCACCGGAAATAATATTCAACGCAAACAATGAAAATCAAACTGAAAGGAATCCAAACCATAATTACGATACTCTGGAAAAAGAAGAACAGCAAACCTCCCGAACTGTTGACACTAAGCAGAACTTGAGGCCAATTTTAAAGCCAATCCTGAATTGGGATAATATTGTGGGTCAGTATCCTAAACAGAACTTCTCAGTCACTAAACCCAAAGCAAGTGTCAATAAAAACGATTCAAAGGAGCAAAAGGGCAGTGAAATGGCTAAAAATCAGAGATATGTATCGTATGGAACTCGTCTGACAAATACTAACAAATATTCTCAAAATCCAGAAGTAAGTGTGAAAACTAGTGTCAGTTCTGTCAGTTCACTGCAGCCGGAAGCCAGTGATCAGATTATCATCAGCAGAAAATTGGGAACATCTTCCCTCTCATCACAACCAGTCAATGATAGTAATGAGAAAAGTATTGATGAACTCTATAATCAAGGAGCTTTTGACAGATTAATGCTTTTTAATTATTACAATCATTTAAACTCACAAAAGTCGAGGACGTCGACCACCACCACAACTATTAGCCCATTAGTTGGCAAATATCCCTCTACTTCTCATTGGTCTATAAGAGGATGGACAGGACAGTATTATCCGCACTCAAGTAAAATATCGACAGTTAACACAACGACTGCAATGCCTGTCATAACGAAAAACCCTAATATAGAATATCTCGATTTGTTTGAATCGGAAGCAAACATTAGTGAAACGACAACAGAATTGTCAGAAACGACAACCACTGAAGAACCAGAGCCGCCCTATAAAAGAGTATTCAATTCACAAATGGGCGCAACCTTTCACTCAAATAAATACAGCAAACCTTACAGTTCATCACAGAAAACGCGTTCAGATATTTCCAATTATTTAAGTTCGTTAACTTCAACCCTTAAAACACTTCAAACTATTTAAATCTGACAATAAATCAAATTGAATGAAATTTATTTTAACTAAAGTCTATAAGTTTAATTATTTGTCTTTTCATTAGATATAAATCTAAAATATACTTGTCGAATGTCTTTCATCGCGCAAAATACATCTAAATTTCATGTCATTTATCATTAAACCATAAGTTTTCGACTTCATATCGTAATAACCAAAAATTTATTAATACTCATGACATAAATTCTGATTGTATTTATAAACTTGAAAACTTCTAACCTTTTTTGTATTGAAAAAAAATTAGAAAAGAAATCTGAAATAAAACTGATTAACATTTATAAATCGACTTCCAGTTTGAATTGAACTCGAGTTTTAATTCAATCCAAATAATAACCAAAAATATATTTCGAGGCTTTCAGCAGACAATCGATGAATGAGAGTCTAATCAAAAGAATTTAATTAAAATATTTATTAGGAATATTGAATACTTTGGTCTGTGATTACATCCGTAGTCACAACATTATAATCTTCAAACAATCAACTGTTCTAATAAAAAAAAACTGTTATAAAGAATCAAATTATTATCAAATTATTCTGCAACAATTTGAAAGAATGTTAATTAAATTTTGCTCTTATTCTAACATACAATTAAAAGACTCAAAATAACGAAATAATTTATTTGATTAGTCAAACAAATTATAGAAATTAAATAATTGAATTCGTTTTGAATGAACAAAAACACAACTGATTTGTTAGATATGACGTATTACTAGTATATAAATTATTTGAAAAAAGATAATAGAATGTAAGACTTTGATTAATTAGAAAGGCGAACAAAAATTAATTATCACCTTTGAACTATCGATGTGGGAGATTCCAGATTAAGGACAACTTTAACAATCGAAATGCTTCACAATAAAAATCGATATATTTTTTCAAAAATATTTGGAAGAATTATTTTAATGAGTTTTTTATTGAAAAGGATCAGAGACTCATTGTGTTTGTTTTTGTTAAAAATTACTCAACTCAGAGATAATTTCTGTGAAAAGTCTAACAAATGTTCATTAAATAAAACAAGATTTGTTTCAACTAAACAGAAGATTTCAAGAATAATCTGAATAATCATAAAGTTTTTAATCAAGAAAAAGAGGTCATTTTGGCAAAAATTTTATAATAGGTTATAAAAATTTATTTTTCAAAAAAAACTAAGAATCACAAAAATAAAATTTGAAAAAATAAATTAATTGTTTGGGAACTTATAAAAATCTGCCAGAATTGGACTGAAAAGCAAATTCTACCCAATTATTCATCGAAGGAATAATAGATTAGTTAACGTATAAAATATTTTATTCAAAGCATTCACTAAAAGGCGTTTAATATTTTAAAAATAATCAAATCTGAGAAAAATAGAATAAAATGAGTCACACAAAAGTGAAAGTATTACTCTTTTATTCCTAATTGAAATTATAAATTATTAAAACTATTTGTTTATGTAATTTAGGAGTTTATCCATTATCTTAAAACCGACAAAACTTAATTCTGTGCCATAATATTGAAATAAGAAAACAATAAAATCTCTGCCAAAATAATAACAATTATATTATATAAGGAAATGTATAATAATATTGAAGGGATTAGTAACGCATTCATTGTGCGAAATGCGTTTCATTTAATGATAACCGGAAGAAAAAGCAAAAAAATTATTTTAATATTTGTTGAGAATAAGTAAAGAGAGGGGAAAGTAGACAATGAAGACCTAAACCAGTGACTACACGAATGCATTCTTTGTTTTCAACAATTAACTAAATTGGAGGCAATTAATCACTCATTAATGGCAGACCTATTGAATCAGTAATTGATTGCTTCAATTCCGGTCTCCTCATACCTGTGATGACTTCAGATAAGAGTTTAGGGAAATCGACGTATGATTTATATGAATCATTAAGTTATGGCTTTTCAATGACCTGAAGCCAAGTTCTAATCTATGGCAGAGTGGACTCTGAAGAGTTGAGCTTTCAGTGACTTTTCATCTATATATCACATCTGTAGAACTCGAACCGACATTTCAAACTCGCAATTTTAAATGATTCTCTACTTTCTCACAAAATCAAATTTATTTCAATTGACTACCGGTATTTCAAAGAGAAGTGATCTGACCCAATGGTCACCCCCATCATTTCTATTCAAATCGCTAACAATAATAAATCGATTCTGAGATATAATAGACAACAATATAATTGGTTTCGAGCTTTGAATTTACAAATAAGAGCTTTCATTCACTTTTGATTGATATCTAAAAGGGAATTGAAATTATATTAAGTTTTGAATCGATGCTAATTTTGTTTTTTTTTCGCCAATGGTTTAGAATATGGGTCAAGGATATAATTGTTTTCTTTTGTTGCCAATACTTGTAATCATATTTCTTATTTGAGTCAATTATATTATTTTTTAAGTGCAAAAATCACTTTCAACACAAAGAATGCGTTCAGATAGAAGGACAGACCGACTCGTATTGTTTGCACTCATTGTCCAAAACATTTGAATTTTCATTTATTTCGAAACATAAAATTCTTTTTACCAGGAATCGCCATAGAGGCCATCGGCACACTCCCCTCAAATCTGAAAAATTCAAGGCAAAAACGCCTAGAAAAGGACCTTTCCTTAAAAATTGTGGTTGCCCCAAGCTCGGCTACCATTTTCCTTTATTTTGTTAATCTTCAATTGTTAATTTTATCAATTTAACTAGTGTAATAAATTTTAGGGCGACAATTTTTTTTAATTGTATTTTTTTATTTTTTTATTGAAAGGGTCTTTTATAGATATTTTTGCCTTGAATTTAAGAGCGCATTTTTATTACATTAATTTAATTTAATCGAATTTAACCTAGATTGAATTTTCAGTCGTCATTTCGGGAAGAATACCTGCTAAGATTTGAGAAAAACTACCATTTTAATAATTTCTACACTCCTTTGGCGATCCCGAAGTTTTACACAAAAGACTTTTTTTTGATTCAAAGATTTAAAAAAAAATGAATTCTCTGTTCTGACGGAATGAGTCCAACACTTGATTTGCAGATATGTTTCAGATTATAATCAATGCGACGATTATAAGGTTAGACATCAAAAGTAATGAACTCTTCATTCCCTACATATGGATATTGAAGATTATTTAAAGAAATCACTTGAAATTTACTTTTCAAGAATTTTATTGCAACTTATTTCTGTAAAACTCTTTTTTATTAAAAGACTGATTAAAACATTCGGAATCTTTTTTTATCAAAAGCTTTAACAGATCTCTTGTCATCTAAATAAGATCTTGGTAATTAAATTTAATATTAAGGGTCACATTCGCTCCAAAACTAATTTTATTTTTGAATTTCTGTTTGAATTTAATTCAATATCTCATTGACTCATTTTTAATTTGTTCGGAGAATTCAATTAACACTAATAAATAGTATTAATTAAACGAACGAATCAATTGTTAGACTAACCAAACATTTAATTTTCACTTTTCATGAATTATTTAAGAGCTATTAAAATGAAATTCGATGCAAAGTTCCCAAAAAGTAATGAATTAAAGCTATAATTAAGGTCAAAGTTGCGTATAATAAAAGTCTCGATCATTTTGACGAACTTTATCAACAAAAAATACTTCATTCAAGCCATAAATCATGGGATCAAAAGATATGTTCGTTTTTTTAATTTAAATTCATTCATGAAAAATAAGAGTATCGAACGAGGAAGAACCGTAGTGATCCAGATTGTTTGAATTTAAACTGATATAACACACTTTGAAAACAAACTGATTCAATGATTTATCTTTCAATTTATCGTAGAATTAATCGTTCAAAGATTTTTATATTTTATTGCTTTACAGAGCTTTCAGATAAAGTGACCAGAACAAGTTTTTTATTTCATTGAAAATGTTTTAATAGCTCAATACTTTAAGGGATTATTTAAGGAAATGACTGATTCTTTGGAAACATTTATTCGAAGATAAAAAAAATGGAAACTTAACGATGCAATTTAGGAAAAACAAATTTTTTGAGAACAATAAGAGGGAAATTTCTGAAACAGAACCATTAATTCATAACTTTCGAGAAAAACACCCTTTCATTCAAACAATAAATTTGTTGCTTTCAGTCACATATAATTCAAATTTAACCACAAAATTGAATGCATTTGATATTAAATAAAATTTCGAATTTAAATTATCAGGCTTGTCAAGATTGTTGCCGTTAATATTCCAAGTAAAAATTATCCAGTTTGTGTTTGGGGAAAAATTTTGTGCCAGTTAATCTGTTACTCTCTCTCCCTCCCTCTCTCCCTCTCTCCCTCTCTCCCCCTCTCTCCCTCTCTCCC